>QEPC01008088.1:125166-151878 GCA_003113815.1 Sphenodon punctatus
AAAATAAATAAATAGTGCTGGTGGACCTCTACAGATGGAGGTGCTGCATGAAACCCAAGTGACAGGATGTGGACAGGTAGACGTACATTAGTTGCATTTGCCTTCATGACAGACTCTGTGTGCTCCAGGACCATGACGTACGTGGGGTCTGTGTGTCTGGTGGGTGGTGGCCACATGGCCAGTGGGGACCAACACCTAATAAATGGGTTGGCCTTGGTGTGGCCTACCATCTCATTTGTTAACATCCTTGTCCAGTTGTCTGGCCCCTGCTCAAGAACATATCTCTTGGTACTGGCTCCTCAGCCAGTGATTCCTATATCTACCCACCCCCCCCTTTTTTAGGGAACGTTATTGAATGGGTGGCTGCCTTGCAGCTTCAGGACATGTGGATGCCTTTGGATTCCTGTCAGATTTGATTGTTTCTCTTTATATATATATTGTATATATGTTGTTTTTATTGGTTATTTATTGCCCATGCCAAGCCTTCAGTATACGTGGGATATTATACATCTAAATAAATGAATAAAATTGTGTCAGGGAGTTGTGAAAAGGGGGTTCAACATGAAGTACAGATAAACTTACTTTTCATAATAAATATATTAGGAACTCCAGCTTGGTAAAGCCTTTTGTTACTTATGCACTCAGTTGAATTTCCAGCTTTCCTGAATTTCTTCTAAATGTCTTGTTAAGAAGTACATCATTGGTCTGGCAAGTAAAGGAATACTGTGCAATGCCTCTTGTGTGTCATTTGATAGCCTGTCTTTTAAGGAACTTGGAAAGTTATTTTTAATTTTGGCACCTCCTCCTCTTGGTCTATTTCATTGGATAAGTGTATTGAGGTCTGTGCTTTGATTAAACGTTATTTCACATCTGGAAGACAGCCCCATATATTTGTTTATTTGTGACAGATGTCTTAAATATGATTTTAAAATAGTTTTAAAGTAAAAGCTTATGGAGGAGTTGTGATTATTTTTACTGTTTGTTCTTACTGGGAGCACAAATCATTGGCTGGGGAGCTTTCCACACCAGGGCACCAATGCTAATGCACATTCAACTTAATTCAAGTCTCTACTAAAAAAAGAAAGCTGCGTAGAATGTCAGTTAAAGTGGCTACACAGCCCACCTTGTCTCAGAGCAATTAGCAGCAGGAATGGAAATACACTTAAAGTTTCCATGGTCACTGCAAGAAGCCCAACCAACATTTCTCTGCCGTACTGTCACCCCATAGAGTCTGTTGCAATGCAACACATCCCTCCACCACCATTCAACTACATTAATGGAACCTCAACTTGTCTGAAAGGAAAAGTGGGGCTGTGTTTAGAAAGCAGTTGGCCATGGAAGTAAGAACCAGATATCTGATTTGCTGCTTCCCAGTTCAGAGATCTTTTCCCTATGGTTTCTGGATGGGTCACTCTCCCTGATTCTCTGTTTCTTGCTGTAAAAAACCATAAAGCAACCAGTGGAGGAGGGAGGACATAGTAAATGAAATTCAGTGGGTAATTGATTAATTTATTAATTATTATTATTATTATTAGCTTTTATATAGCGCCAGTGATGTACCTGGGACTTTACAGAAAATAAGATAGACACGGTCCCTGCCCGAGAGCTTACAATCTAAAGACAGGGGGAGGGGAGACAGGGAAGGGGGAACAGAGGGTGAGACAAGGGATGCAACTTTCATGAGGATGCGAGAACTCAGGTACACGTTCTTGGCTTGGTTACAGTACATTGGGAGTTTGCAGATAACAGGTGGGGGATAATCCTGGGTGGGGATGATTAGCACGAGTTAGGAAAGGCGGAGTGGAAGAAGTGGGTTTTGAGGAGGGACTTGAAGGTACGAAGGGAGGGGGCAAGGCAGAAATAGACAGGGAGGGAGTTCCAGGTGTGCGTGGCAGCGAGGGAGAAGGGACGAAGGCGGTTGGGGGAGCAGGGGAGGTGTGGAAGGGTGAGGGAGGGGATGGAAGAAGAGCGGAGTGCTCTAACAGGGATTCGGAGGGAGATCAAGGCAGAGAGGTAGGGGGGAGCGAGGCTGTGAAGGGCTTTGTATGTGAAGACGAGGAACTTGTGCAGAATACACTCAGGAAGGGGGAGCCAGTGGAGAGAGGAGAGGAGAGGTTGAACATGGTCAAAGTGACGGGCTAGGTGGATGATCCTGGCAGCAGAGTTTTGAACAGAGATGAGGGAAGAAAGGTGAGAGCTAGGGATGTGTGAACAGAACAGAGTTCTGATGTTTGGCCGTTTGGTCATTCAGCTTGAAACTGGGTTCGGGTATTCGGTTCGGGAACCGAATTCGGGTTCGGTCATTCAGTTTGGTTGAACGTTCGATGGAGTTCGGACCCACTGCGAAGCTTGGGGCACTCCAGGGACCCCCAGGGGTGCCCGCGGTGGCATGGCAGGCCATAAGAGACCCAGCAACAGCAGCAGCAGAGACCGGGAAGGCTTGGCACTTGGCACCCCGGGTTGCCCGGGCAGGCAAACTCAGCGCTTGGCCCCTGGGGGTGCCCATGGTGGCATGGAAGGTCATCAGAGACCCAGCAGCAGCAGCAGAGACCGGGAAGGCTTGGCGCTTAGCACCCTGGGTTGCCCGGGCATTGCAGGCTTGGCTCATATTCAACAGAACTAAAGAAGCTCTACTGCCAATTGGTCAAGCCTTGCCTGGTGATGAATCACGTGGACACCCAGTAGCAGACATTGGATTGCCAGGGCACAGAACCCATGGAACAGCAGAGACGGCGGCAGCAGGATTAGGCTGTGTGCAGCACCCATGGAACCAGGATGGTAGGATTTGCAAGGGAAGAGCTCCCATACAGCAGCAGAGGGCAGCAGCAAGATTGCTTGGGCAGAGCACCCATGGATCAGGAGACAGCAGCAGCGGGATTACCAGGCCAGTGGTGTGAGAGGCAGGCAGGCTGGGGCAGGGTTCGAGCTTTGCCTACAGGGTGGGAAGACAGGCAGCATGGAATGAGAAGAAAGCAGGCAGACTGAGGCAGGCTTTGAGCTTTGCTCACAGGGAGGGCGGACAGGCAGTGTGGCATGTGCAGAAGGCAGGCAGACTGAGGCTAGCAAAGACATTTTCGTTATTGTCGATATCAATACCAATTTCAAAGATTTTATTTTCGCTATCGGTATCGGTATCAGTATCAGTATCATTTGCAGTTCTGTAGAAACAGAGTTAATGCACTCAGAAAAAATTGTTCATTGTTGAATTATAATAAATAAAAGTTTAATAAAGAAAAAAGATGAAAGTTTAGCTATTGATAAAAATGAATAAAAGTATGTATGGTAAGGAATTAAGTACATGTATTACGCTTATGTTGATAAGGATAAAATATTAAACATTCCTCAAATTCTGAAATAATTTCCATGTTTTTTGGTATTTATGTCTTGTTGCAGTGTATGGAGTTGAATGTTTTTTTAATTGTAATGAATTTGTATGTTTTCTGGTGTTTAAGCTAGAATCAAAATGATTTTGTGATGTTTTTGAAGAGGAAAGTTTTTAGTTTTAAAAACTGTTGTGCATTTAACGTTTTTTTAAACTGTAAAGTTTTTTGTTTTGGTAAATCTAACTAAGCTAACTCCTACAACTATCTCTCTCTCTCTCTCTCTCTCTCTCTCTCTCTCTCTCTCTCTCTCTATATATATATATATATATACACACACACAGGGATTGGGGGGGGGGGACACAGACAGCTCACAACAAACAACACAGGGAGGGGTACAAAACTGAAATGAAACCTAAATCAGTCTAATTCTACTCTAAATAAATCCAAAAACAGGGGAAGGGAATCAGGGATGGAATATATACAGGAGGAGGGGAGGATTCAATGGAGGGTAGGGAGGAAAAACACAGGAAAGGTTAAAAAATAAAAATAACACCTAAATCTATCTAATAAAATCTAAATAAATGAAACTAGGGAGGTAAATGTGTGGGATGGGTGAAATAGGAGGAGGATGGCAATGGATTAGGAATAGGAACACAAACTGCTGGGAGAGGGAGACTTCTGAAAATGCCAGCTTTCAGGAACAGTGGCTAGCTCAGAAGGTGTTGGAAGGGGGGAGGACAATGAGTTTTGTTACTTGATGCGTCCACCTTACCGCAAGCCCCATTAGCTCTTTGCAGCTCTGTCCCCCATGCCCAATCGCAGACTGCGAACCCAGTGGTCTGAGGAAAAAAGGGATGGTGATTGGGCAGGCTGGCTGCTACTCCAAGCCTCTCCATCCCGGTGCCTGGAAGTCTGCTCCTCAGCTGCCCTCCCCTCAGGCCTGCCAGTCACATTTTTCCCGCCTGCACTCATCCGAACAATCCCAAACTGTTCAGTCATTTTTGAGTTCGGATCGAGTTTGGTTTGGGTTTGGGTTCGGTCATTTGGTTCAGTTGTCCGAATGGACCGAGTTCGGTTCGAACTCTGAACATCCGAACCGCGTTTGCACATCCCTAGTGAGAGCGGGGAAGGCCAATGAGGAGGAGGTTACAATAGTTGAGGCGTGAGATGACTAGGGCATGGATGAGAGTTTTGGCAGAGGAGACAGACAGAAAAGGGCGGATCTTAGCAATGTTGTGGTGGGAGAAGCGGCAGGATTTGGCCACGGAGTCAATGTAGGGTTTGCTGGTATGGTGCGAGTCAAAGATGAAGCCCAAGCTACGGGCTTGGGGGACAGGGAGGATGGAGACCCCATCAATGGCAACTATGAGTATCATGTAACAGCTTAAATAGAAAATTCAAACTTTCCTTAAATAGAAAATTCAAACTTTCCTTATATTGTGTAATGCAATTTTTTTTTTCTGTCTGCTGCAGTTCCTGAGATATAGAAAGCATTGCTTCCTTGCTTTAAAGGGAATTTTTTAATGCAACCCTACCAATGCAGCTATAATAATTCCCTGACATTTTAACTGACATTAAAAGAATGTAACTGAACTCGATGCAACACTTTGGCAGGCCTTCAATTACTATTCTTGCAACCTGGGAAACTGACCAAAATGAACAGCAAATACTACACTAGTCTAGAAACAGTTATCTGGGATTTTGCGAGTTTCATTTCTTTGTAGGATGTATTAAAAAGAGCTTTTCTGGGGTGCCCAAGCAGAGTTTTGTCATGGGTCAAATGCAACCTTGGTGTAGTACCACTGATTTTAGTGGAGCAGGATTTATGCAATTCTAAGTTGTCAGATTATAAATGATGTATTTCTTTGTGGGGAAAAATATTGATGGCAAAATTTGCAAAAGCAGAGAGAGAGAATTAGGAGTCTATTTCCTGATTGCCTTTTGTACTCCTGGAAATATTCTCTATCGTGGTTTCAGTCCTGTTACCAGGGGGTAGATGCTTCTTGAACAGATGGAGCACAGCAGCTGAGACCAATTATTCTTTATGTTGCCAAGTCTTAGTAGAATAGGAAAGTTTAGAATAGGCATGGAGAGTTAGCTACTTTCTATATAGCTGATGTTAACAGGGACCCCCTAAATCCCCTCAGAATGCTCCCAAGGGCTGGAGTGTGCCTTGGGAGTACTCCAGAGAGAAGACAAGACAAAGGTTGGGATCTGGCCTTGAGTCCTGGGCCTAGATGGTCAGGAGAAGATGGATGCAGTTTCACAATTGTTTCACAGTTAATGCAGTAATGTTATGTGAATAAATCAAGAACTTGTCTCTTCATGACTATTAACCTGGTGCATTTTATAGACATAAAAACACAGGGAAGAATGCCCCCCTCCTCCTGACTTCTCTGGAGAACATAGAGGTTACTATATCTCCTGAGTTGTTAATGAAAGTAGCCGAGGGAATTCTTATTGTAGAAGGAAATAAATAGCACATGATGGCCCAAGTATTATTTGTAATCTTCCTCACAAACAATAAGGAAAAAAAATCCCCATTTTGCAACAATAAAAGCTGTGAACATATGCTGTTGGGTTTATTATGCCATAAATCACTCGGTTATAAAATAGTTTACTTTAGAACAGTTATAAAATAAATTGATGAAAGAAGATAAATAGAATGATTCATTAGACATACGAACTCTCATAAGCTGCTTAAAAAGTGAATGAGGGGGGCTGGTTTAGAAGGAACTATTGCTGTGTTTTGGTGTTTGACTGGCGAGTCAGATTGAAACCAATGATTTCATCTAGTGGTTAACAATCGGCCATTCTGTTATTAGGTCTATAACAAGACATTCTCGCTAATTAGAGCTTATTGGGACTCATTATCCTAGAGCTTGACATTTCCCATAAAATAAGAGGCTGTGCTGGAGACATGTATGTCTCATCTGCAGTCTGGCATTGTGTATCATTTTGCAGACTATAATTTTGAGAAACAAAGGACTGAGTAACATCTAGGCTGTGAGGAGAAGGAAATGTGCAGTTTAAAGGCTGGGAACTATGCCACTATAAATACAGAAGAGTCTGCCATCACATTACTGCTCTGAGGGCTGCCCAGAGCTGCCCCTCAAGGCAATCCATTCTTGTGCCTCTCAAAAACAATTACATATTAATCTTCTTCTACCTATGAATGGCCTACAGAACATCGCTGTGGATGTTGATGTGTTTAGTGTAGCTCAGGTACAGATAGGATCGAGTATGTCATAGGAACTGACACTGAGGACTGAAACGAGAAGCCCCTTTGTTCTTGAGAGATTTCATGCCGGGCCCAAGAACTTGCCAAGATCTCAGCAGCATCGGTGCCATTTTGGAAAAGGACCGCTGTTCTGTGCATGTTCTGTTCAGTGGTTCACACTGCCAGTGTCATTTTGGAAAAGGGCTGAACATGTACAGAACAGCCCCAGTGGCCATTTTGCGCATTTTTTTATATTTGTATTTTAATTGTTATTTTAAACTATTGTTGTTTCTGTGCTGTAAGCCGCCCCGAGATGCCGTGGGCATGAGGGGGTGGCTAAGAAATGCATAAAGTAAATAAATAAAATAAATATATGCCCCCACTCATGTGTCAGGTCACTCACTACCTGGGACAGGCCCATGGTTGCCTTGGCGACTATGAATTCTGCTCAACCCTTTGCAATTCCACGTCGGCATGAATATTGACGTCCCCCAAGACAATAAGCTTAGGGAAGTTCAAGACCAGGTCCAAGACCAGAGCTGCTAAAGCAGACAGGATGTTGCCAGCCAGTAGGGTGCATGGCACACTAGCAGGATCCTCAACCTGCTCCGATGACCAAATTAAACACAAGGTGGAGGCACTCCATACCAAATTCATTCTGTGCCAGAGACCTCTGAGCAACCAACCCCTCCTTGAAAATAACAGCTATGCCCCAACCAGGGCTGGTGCTGGACAGAGTACCCAGTCGGAATGAGATCCACCAGGATTGGCCCGGACCACTTGTCCAGGCAGGTCTCCATCACACACACAAGGTCGGCTACCAACTCCAGAATGGCATCATGGATCAACTATGTTTTATTGGCTACCGAACTCATGTTTAACAACTCCAGTGACAGACCTGGGTCATCTGAGACCACGATCACCTGGGAAGCGTGGGACTGGCACTAACCACCGATCCCTCTGCCTGCAATGAAATCTCCCCACCCCCACCCCCTTGGGCCATAGTTCCCCCAGCCCATCACAATCCCTATTACTGCTGTTTCCCCCCGCGGCATACAGCTACCAGTTTGACTCCCGCCCCCTGACAGGCCATCCACCAGGGTGGCAGGTGAGCCAACCTCTCTCATGGGGGTACCCAATCCTCCCTACCCCCCCAATCCCCATATGACCCAAACAAACACTTCCCAAATGAACAATTCCCATCCCCCTCTCTCACTGAGGGATGATCATCCTGAGCGGCCACCCGGCCCCTCACACCAGCCGGGATAGAACCCTCTATGCTCTAGTGGCAGTACCTGTCGGTGGCCTTCCCCCCCACATCGCCTTGCTCATCTTAAAACACCCTCTGATAAACAGGCAGCCCCCCCATTCACAGGATTAGCATGACAAACCTAATGCACGTGGGTGCAGGCATTCTTCCCTGCCACATAACTGATGGGAAGTGGATGTGAAGAGAGGTTGCATGTCCCAGTGGGTGGTGGCTACATGGCCGGTGGGGGTAACATATAATAAGACACCCACATGGTATGGGCTATTGTGGGTTATCATCTTATTTGTTAACATCCTCAGAGAGAAATCACAGGCAGTTGTAGTTTTGAATAATTTCTGTTGCTTCACTTGCATTTTCTAATGTTTTTTCTAACCTTTTTCGGTTTGTAATTTGGCTTGTGAAGTTTTGACTCTCGTCTCTTTTAGCTTAATACATAAAATACATATAGAGGTTTGGTGGTTAGCTTTTAAGCACAACAAATGATTAGCTATAAATTCCTGATTTTTAACATTGTGTGGAGTATTCTGGCAGTTTCTCTCTCTTAAAGTGTTTGCATCTCTCTGTGAAGGCATGTGGTCTGACAACAACTTTTAATAATATTACAAACCCTGCCATAGCAACAAAAATATTACCACAGAAAGGTTACACAAGTCACTAAGCAAAAGAATCCAAACCCCCAGAGGGGAAAATCAAGATTAAAACCAGCTTCTCCAAATTCTTAAAAGACCAATTCCAGTATTTATTCTTACCTCAGTTCAGATGCTGGTATAGCAATAGAACTTAGTTTTATATTAATATCTTACATTGTCCTGCCATGAAGAAAGGAAGGGAGAAGGGAGCTAGGCTTGAAGACTACAAACTGCGTTATGAAGAGAGCAGACTTTGTGACTGTATTAAAAACTGCTCTAACAACAACACTATAAAAGAATGAAGGCAAGGAGACCCCCATGGACACGTTAGAGCTAAGAGGCCCAGAGAAGCTGACATGACAAGCTCAGATGCCTGGAATTGCTGGCTGATGGATTTAAGATACATTGTTGAAGAAGCAATCGGGTATTACTGTCTCTAGCCAAAACCACAATTAAACCATCAAGGGTGGGTCGACAAGATAATCTTGCTGCTCTGAAACCATCAACACCTGGTGGACAACCTGGTATGCCCAGAGTGGATGGTTCTGATAGGGATTGATCACCCAAGGCCAGGATGGAGAGGATGTTGCGATAAGGTGGTGATGAGCTCACAATGATCCCTAAACAATGGAAAGACCATCCGCCCCTCCCTGCGGAAGAAGAGTGATGACCTTACCTCTTTCCCACAGACCCTTTCCTTTGAGCACAAAGGATGATAACCATGACTTGGCACCTCCCATTGGCTTGCATTGCCCAAGAACTGTATATAAGGACAGCCAAAACCAGCATGGCTTTGACTTAGACCTTGGTTCCACAAAGTTTGCAGTGAGTGTCGTGGCCTTTGCCCCATTCATCTTAGTGAACTCAAGGAACGGCGCTCTCCTCTCCAGCGTCACCAGGGCCCTCCTTCCAGCCTTTCCTGAACCAACACTTGCATGTACTCCACATAGCCCTGGACGCGTAAGAAACACTATGGTGTAGGATTACTTATGCTTAGGTGTGGGTGGTGGTGTTACCTGCCAAGACCAGGAAACCAGGACTTATGTTTTTCTATTCTACATTAATAAATTTATACTGTTTTATGGAGCAGATGCCTTGCTAAGTAACTGAGAGGTATATATTGAAGTGGGTTTAACTCAAAGTTGATTGTCGATCCAGCACTGCTGGTGAGCACATGCAGTTAATGCTGATCCGGCTCATTATTTTGGTTGGACCTTCCCGGTTCATTGTGAACAATATTTGCGTAAAGCTACAATGGTGAAGTTTCAATACTTGAATTCCATCTAAACTATTATTCTTATTTTGCAAAGGGAAAGCATGCTATCTTTGTTTACACCACATCTTAAGATCAGGAAGTGAACCACCCTCAGCTCCAATGCAGGGTTTCCTATACCTAAAACATTACAGACAGGTACTTATCCAGCAGGTTTTTGAAAGCATCCTGTCACAGAGGAACATAGGGTCACACATGTGTGATACTGGCCTACATGTAGACTACAAGTCTAATAAATATGTAAAGCAAAAGGTTCCACATGTATGTAATGTTACAATTAAGAACTGTAAAACTCAAATCAAGACTGTGACACTTGACCAAGCTCCAGGAAATGGAAATACAGTTTGTGGATTTGCCCCAGACATTTAATATGCTAATGCAGGCAGCCATTGCCTACGTGCAAGAGACAGAGAAAGCTGATAAAGAGAACAAAAGGAATTCTAGAAGCCTCGAGAAGATACAAGGAGTTTCCTCCTGGGGATATAAGGAGTAGTACCCCAGAGGGGAAAAGAGACTATCGGAAACTCACTCAACATCTTGCAGCCAGGAGGACTGAGCCGAACCATGAACTGAGAGAGGGGACTTTGCTTTCTAGCAACTCTAAGACTGAAGACCCAGTCGCTTACATCAAGGACTGAGACCTTATGGACCTTGGTAGGGTAAGATGCTTATTTAGGATCTCAACCAGTATAGGTTAGGAATGTGTTATATTTACCTTTGATTTCTAGTAACCACTCTGTATCAACAATCTTGCTTATGTAATCAATAAACTGACTTCTTATCTTTATGAAGAAGTGTCCATGTCTAACATTGGAACACAAGTGATCAACAAGAGTTCTCAAGCTCTTGCGAACCCAGAGATTAAAGAGTCTGTAAACGGGCCCTTGGATGACAAAGGGGTTGTCCCTGTGGCAGGCTTGAATCGGCCAGAGAGAAAAACTGATTCAAGTGGACTTTACATGAGGGAAACTGAGTCACTCAAACCCGGTAAAGTGGGGGTGCGGACCTCCAACCCATGACACATCCAATGAAGGATATTCCATGACTGTCCTAAGAAACCCATTCCATTTCCCAATGGTTCTTACACTAAGGAGTATTTTCCTTTAATATTTAATCAAAATCTAACTTGCTGAAGCTTAAGCCCATCCCTTCTTGTTTTAGCTTTGGTGTCTATGGAAAAATGTTGTCCATTTTTTGTGTGCTAACCTTTTAGATATTTGGAAACTGCTCCATAACCCCTTTTTAGTCTTCTTTTTTGGGGGGATATACATACCCGGTTCCTTCAGCCTTTCCTCATATGGCTTGTACTCTAGTCCCATTATCATCTTTGTTGCTTTCCCCTGAATCCTCTCCAATTTGTTCATGTCATGCATATAACATGGGGTGCAAACGGAACATGGAAGCCCAGGTGAGGTGCCACTATTGACTAATAAATTGGCAACATTGCTTCTCGTGTCTCAGACACATTGCCTTGGCTAATGAAGACAAAATGGTATGAACTGAGAGGATAATCAGCTTTCTCAAGTGTAGTTTCCCTTTTAATAAAGTTTAGTTAATTACAGGATTTTATAGTGCTTGCTGTCACCGTTGTGGTGGATCAACCTTCCATATGGATACCAACAGCAATGTTCCTACTGAACTTTGGAGTCTGTGTCACTCTTGGGTGAAAACTCTATGTTGTTAAATCATTTTAAACAGTCCTGAATGTACTTCATATAAAGAGATGGTGAAATGAAATCCCACTCTTTTAAAAACAAGAAAACCATTACTGATGCAAGAAGCTCCATTAACTTGAACCGAGCATTGTTTTTCAGTGTGTGGTTTGAACAGTAACAATGTCTTTTTTAATTCCCACCTGATTCCGTAGCCAAATAGTCTGAATTTTATGTTGGAGGGAAACTGGCTTCATTGAGAGTATCCTAGGTTTTCAACACCATGACAGGCATGTAAATTTGAGGGAGAGTTAAGCTCCCTAATCCTATTGAAACTTCATGAAAAGCCTGTACTCATATGACTTTATGATATTACCTTGCTCACAGGCATATTACTATACTCATATGACTTTATGCATATTACCTTGCTCATAGGCATATTACCTTGCTCACAGGTAATAGTAATTTTCTCATGAGGGAGTGTGCCAAGTTGTCAATGGGATTACATCTGTTATGAGGGATGATTTCTCTTGAGTACGGATAACAGAATCAATAAAACTTCCCAGTCAATCAAAACCAGAAGATGCTAGTTATATCGTCAAAAGATCAACCACTCATTTTCTCAACCAAAAAGGTCTAATGAACCCAACCCTGATTATCAGGGTTTTGCAAAATCATAGTCACGCTGGCAAATACATTATTCAGATGTGCCTACAGCAAAAACCCCTGCCCACCCTCCTTAACTGCCTGTCTTTTGCAGCTAGAATAAAATAGAGCCAGGACCTTTACCGTTCAATACTAAGTTCTTTAAATCTAAACCTGTATCCAGCAAGGCATTCCATACATGAAACATTTCTTATGCCCATCTCAACTTTGGACTGATACTTTAAAAAGGCTAAATCTCTTAACCTTTTGAAGTTCACACATCACTTCTCCGGGGAAGGGCTGAGAAGTTTTTAGAGGATGTGTCTTGTACACTGGGAAGATCAAAAGATTTCAAAATCACAAAGAGATGCTTAGTGAGGTATTTTATTGTACTAAGCATAATGGTCATGAAAAAAGATTTCACAAGAATCAAATGGCTGCAACAGATGTGTTAATCTGAAGTATGTAAGTAAGGCCAGGAACAAATATCTAGTCTAGGATCTTAAGAAGCTCTTGTTTTAAGAACAATGGAATATTCAGTAGTATGATGATGATGATGCAGTCAGGAAATAGTAGTGAAGTGATCTAATGAGGGGCAGATTATAACCTCAGTTTAGGTTTGGAGGAGGGAGTGTTTAGAATGCTTTCCCCATATCAGTTTGTACTCCTGTGAAAGGACCAGTTGCAAAACAGCCCCTGTACGAGGGACAATAGAAGGACAGATTCCATGAATGAACTACTTCTTCCAAAGGGACAAAGAGAGAGTAAATTGGAGAACTGAGTCTGCTAACCATCTGTCCCACTTTGCGGCAGGAGGAAGCTCCACCTTGCAAAGCAATAGTGAAGTATGCGCACTTCCCCTGTGTGCTGCAAAGAGGGGGGTGTTTATACACGACAGAGCTATTCGCCGCCATGCTTTGATCCTACCCAGGGTGAGGGCCCTCACCCAGGGCAGGATTCGGCCTGGCCACTGACCAGATGTGCTGGTGGTCCAAGCTGGGGAGTGGGCGGGGACAGGGTGGGTTGACATGCAGATGTGACCCACATGGCCCCTCCCCCCAAGCTGCTGAGCGCAGCCCACCCTCCTCCCGGATGGACGGGTGCAGCAGCCTATGAGGTCGCTGTGCTCATCCAGAAAAGCTCTGGCCTTGGACTGGAGTTAGGTAGAGCGGGCCATTACACGTGACAGCCTGCTCTACCCCGGTCCAGGGATGGCTTCCCTGGACCATGGCAGGGCTTAGCCTGCGCTGTGAGTTGGCAAGGAGCCCAGGTCACAGCATGGGCTAAATCCTGTCATGGTCTGAGGAGAGCTTTGATCCCGCCTGCGGTAACATCTGGCATGTGGGTTCAATTGTGACAGCACCGCCAGTGGCCACGCAGGTTAAAGCATGGCCACCCATGGTGTCATCATGTTTGAAAATACCCAGGGAGACTGGATTGTACATCTAGTGGGACAAAGAATTGCGATGCTTCCTCTCTGGTGTGGTTTGTAGTCACAATACACATAATGTGGGCTTTAGTTAATCTGATCACTAAAATTTACTTGGACATTAAATGGAAAAGACATTGGACTAGGACTCCTGAGATTTATTGATTTATTTGTTTATTTTTATTTATTTACATTTTTATCCTGCCCAAAAGGCTCAAGGTGGCTTACACAATAAAAATATAAACATAATATATAAATATAAAAAAATAAGATAAAAACATTTAAAATACAGACAACCCCCCTCAAAGACCCCACCAAACCCTCCTGGAAGCCCCCACAAAACCCACCCAATACCATCTCCCCATTCCCCACATCCACCCCCCACCCCTATCCCAAACCCACCTACCAACCCCTATCCCTGCCCACCAAATGTCTTTTCAAAGAAAAAGACTTACACCACCTCCGGAAGACACTCATGCTTGGGCTCAAATGAACCTCTGGGGGAAGGGAGTTTCAGAGCACTGGGGCAGCAGTCAAGAACACCTCCTTGTGAGCCTTCATTGTACAAACCCACAGGGAGGCACTCCTGGCTGAACTCAAGGGCCACAGTGGAACATGGAAGGACAGGCGGTCTTTCAGATATATGGGGCCCAGACCATTTAGGGCTTTAAAGGTCAAAACCAGAACTTTGAATTGTGCCTGGAAAGCTATAGGAAGCTAGTGCAGACTTTGGAGCACCAATGTAACGTGCTCCTGGAAAGGAGGTGAGTTGCCACGTTCTGCACCAGCTGCAACTTCTGAACAATCATCAAAGGCAGCCCCATATAGAGCACGTTGCAATAACCTAGCCTCAAGGTGATGAAAGCATTGATGATGGTGGCCAGATCTGAATCAGAAAGAAATGCCCACAGCCTCCTCACCAGACAGTTGGTGAAAAGTGCTCCTGGCCACCGCTGCCACCTGACAATCCAGGCACAGTAGGGCTGAAACTTGGCTTGATTGTCTTTGCAGTTCTTGACAAGAAGGTGTGTGTGTGTGTGTGTTCCCAACTTGCCCCAAGGCAAGCCGAGAAACCCCTCTTCTCGCCGAGAGCTGGAGAGAATTCGAGGGGGCTGGGGGGGGGAGGGTTGCAGGTAGAGGGAGATATGGGGGCAGGAGGTGAGCAGGGGGAAAGACAAGCCCCCTGAGTACCTACAGCCCCTGCCTAGACTCCACGTCTTTGGGGGGGGAGGGAACATTTGGGCAGGGCTGGGGATGTGCTTACCATCTGGGGAGGTCCCAACTCCCCCACAGTGCTCCACACCACACTGGGCCCCTTCCTGGGTCTTCAGTTTAAAAGAAACACACACACACCCAACTGGAGCATGCTCAGAGTGCTGCTTGGCTCTGCGTGCCCTTTTTAAAGATGGCGGCCGCTGGGATGAGCAGCTCTTCTGAGCATGCTCAGCCCTACATGCCCTTTTCAAAGATGGTGGCTACAGGGCCACACATTCTCAGATCTTCTCAGCCCTGCGGGCGCCATCTTTGAAAAGGTCATGCAGAGCTGAGCGGTGCTCTGAGCATGCTCCAGCTGGAAAGGGGCCCAGTGCTGCATGGAGCACCGCAGGGTGTGTGTGTGTGTGTGTGTGTGTGTGTGTGTGTGTGTGTCAGGAGCCCCCCGGATGTGTGTGTGTGTGTGTGTGTGTGTCCCAAACTTCCCCCCCCCTCCAGATGTGGAGTCCAGGCAGGGGCCAGAGGTACTCATGGGACTCATCTTTGCCCTTGCTCACCTCCAGCCCCCGTGNGTGTGTGTGTGTCAGGAGCCCCCCGGATGGTAAGTACACCCCTGCCCAAACTTCCCCCCCCCTCCAGATGTGGAGTCCAGGCAGGGGCCAGAGGTACTCATGGGACTCATCTTTGCCCTTGCTCACCTCCAGCCCCCGTGCAGGCGCCCCTGCGTGTGACCACCCCACCCTCGAGTAATTTGTGAGAACTCAAAAGGGGAGTGAAAACACCCAAGTTCTTGCCCCCATTTCGGTTCTTGCAAATTTCTTGTGAGAATCTCCCTCCCCTCCCCCTCATTTCAGCCCGAAGGCACAGCAAGGGGTTCAGAAGAACTCTAACGCTGTGAACCTGATTGACCAGAGGGGGACAGACTCCATCAATAACAGGAGTCCCAATTCCCTCGGGGTTACAAGGTCAGTGACCCATCATCAGCTCAGCCTTTTCTGGATTCAGCTTCAGCCGGCTCACCCTCATCCAGTCCCCAACAGCAGCCAGACACCAGGTAAGCACCAAGACTGCAGGCCTGGGTCAGATGAAAAAGAAAGGTAGAGCTGGGTGTCATCAGCTACTGATGGCACTTCACCCCAAACCTCTGAATTACCTCACCCAGCGGCCTCATATACAAGTTGAACAAGTGGGGAGACAAAATAGAACCCCGTGGAACCCAACAGGGGAGGTCCTGAGAGGACAATGAGCAATCACCCATCACCACTCTCTGGGATCTCCCTGACAGGAAGGAGTAGAACCCATGCCAGATCCCACAGTTGTGTCAACAATATCCCATGATGAACTGTATCGAAGGCTGCCAAAACATCTAATAAGATCAAGAGGGTGGAATTCCCCCCGTAAATCTGCAGGTGCAGGTCATCGATTAAGGTCACCAGTGCAGTCTCCATGCCATATCCAGAATGAAACCCTGACTGAAACGGGTCCAGGAATCCGATGGTATCGAGATGAGTCTGGGGTTGCCAGGCCACCGCTCAGTCAATAACCTGCCCTAAAAAGGGAAGGTTAGAGACAGGTCAATAGCTGGCCAGGGTGTCAGCATCCAAAGATGGCTTCTTAAGCAGGGTGCTGACAACTGAAGTTTTAAGAAGGGGAGAAATTTGTCCTTGGCACCCTAATGCACAAGAGAATTCACAGAAGAGTAGGGACTCCCACCCACCCCCACCCCCTCCATCCCCTGGATCAGCATCAGGAGCCAGCCGCTCGCTCACTGCTGCTGCTTGGGCCAGGGATCCCTGCACTCACAAAGAGAAGAGGGAGGATCTGTCCATCCTTCTAACAGACAGCACTGAACAACCAACCCTCCCCCAGCTGAATGGACCCCTCCCCCCCCTGAGAGCAGGCTGCCTCCTGCCTGCTATCCCCCTCCCAGGCTGTAGATCCAACCTGCATGGAGTGTCATTTTGTTAGAAAATTCTCCCACCACCTCTTTCTAGGCTTGGTACTCTCCCATTTGTGAGAATGGAAGGAGTCCCTCGAAGAAGAACTTTGTTTACAAGGCAGCAACATTCGCTGCGAAGGAGGGGACGGGGGGGACTCTTCCCCCACCCATGTAGCAGCGCTGCGGGGCTACAACTCTAAAGCAGGTAGTCAGAGTTACCCTAAGTTCATTCTTTCAGTAATCAATTATTCAGCATCACGGTGCGTCAGGCGGAAGGTGGCATAAAACCGCTTGTGTTCACAAACTTCAGACATGCCGCATCTGCAGATGCTGGCAGCAGGTACTGCAGAATCGCGGAAATATCGAGAGGAAGTCAGCGGCAAGACACATTAAGTGTCGCGTTCTCGGAATGGAATGGTGGCGCGGTAACAGCTGCTGCCGCTTCAGCCCTATCCCCCACATCAGTGGGTGATACCCGTGACTGCCCTTGCCAAAATTACTGATGATTCTCTTAAGTAAGTCTAAAGGTCTCTAATCTGTTCTTGTCCTCCTTGATCTTTCTGCCACTTTTGACACTGTCAACCATGCCCTCCTCCTGGATTCGCTACGTTCCCTTTGTTGGTGTATGGAACATCCATAAGTTAATGCCTGCTGTATTAAGAACAGTGATTGACTATAGAGCCACCAGATGGCGCTGCTAAGTTTATGTGTACATGGAAGGGAGATGGGGTATTACAGCTGAATTCCTTTGTGTAACTACTCCTTCTTCCCTTCTCTCTCATTGTCTCAGTCTCCATTTTGTCTTCTTACTAGCTAGATGTAACTAAGGATCTGTGCCTGGAAAGTCTTAAGTAAAGTTCTGTTCTAAACCTTCAGCTGCATTTGTCCTTACTGATTGCGAATCAGTTATTATTACTCTGCAACACTCTTGGTTTCTGGGATTTTATTCTTGACAGGTTTTTCTTGTATCTCTTGAACTGCTCCATCAACATTTCTCTTCTGGTACCTCCTCTACATGACTTCCCATCTCTATGGGAGTTCCCCAGGGTCCTGTCCTGGGCCCCCTTCTCTTCTTCCGTTACACTCTTTTTCTGGGTAAATTAATGGAAACCCATGCCTTCCAGTACCACCTGTATGCTGATGACATGCAACTCTCTCTCCCCACTCCCATGCTCCATCGAAACTCGTCTTTCTCACAGCACTGCCTGGATGGCTTGCCGCTAACTCAAGCTTAATATGGTCAAGACTGAACTCCGCATCTTTCCCCCAAAACATTCCCCTCCTACTTCCTTCTCAATTTCCACTGAGAGAGTCACCATTGGGCTGGTTCTTCAGGCACGTAGCCTGGGATTCATCTTTGATTCCTCCCTCTCCTTTAAGCCTCAGATCCAGGATGTTGCTAAATCCTGTCACTTTGCTCTGTATAATATCGTTAAAATCCGACTTTGCCTTACCGTTGCCGTTGCAAAAACCCTAGTCCATGCTTCAGTCATCTCTTGCCTTGATTACTGCAACTTCCTCCTCACTGGCCTCCCCTGCTCCAATCTTGCCCCCATAACTCCATTCAACGCTCCGCAGCCAAAATCATCCATCTTGCCCGTTGCTTTGACCATGTACAGCCCCTCCTCTCTGCTCTACACTGGCTTCCTCTATGTGAACGAATTCAGCACAAGCTCCTGGTCTTCACCTTCAAGTCTCTTCATGGTCTTGCTCCCCCATATCTCTCCGTTCTTGTATCCCACCACACTTCTGCCCGGGAGCTTCACTCCTCTTCTGCCCACATCCTCTTCTGCTCATGACCCCCTTGCTCCTCTAAAACTCTTCACCCCTTCTCCCTTGCTGCCCCTCATGCCTGGAACTCCCTCCCTGGATATGTTCACTCTGCTCCCTCCCTCACAACTTTCAAATCCCTCCTGAAACCCCACCTCTTCTGTCAGGCCTTTCGTAGCTTTTCATGAATGAAACTGCACCCTCTTACCCCTCCCTCAGAATCTAGTTCCTTGTAGCTAAGTGAAGCATATGCGCCTGCAACTTCTCAACCTCATGAGTGTACTCTTGTCTTTCTTGATGTTTGCCTCTCCTTTGTCTCCCCCTCCCTCATCTCTTAGATTGTAAGCCCCTTAGGGGTAAGGACCTGTCTGTAACTTTTGGTTGTACAGTGCCAGGTACATCTCTGGGGCTATATAAATAATAATTAATAAATAATACCACCAATTGAAGCTGATCCAAATAAACAGGACAAGACTGTTCTTCCGTAGCCCAATTCTGAGTCTGCATATAAAATGGATATCTGGATTTTAGTCCTTGTTCCGCTGTGAACGGCTGTATGACTTTGGTTAAGTCATTTTGTTTCTCAGTTTCTCGGTTGTGCCTTAGTTTCCAGTCCACATATGTATAATAGAGATCATAATACCTGATGTCCATTTACAGAGGTATCTTTAAACTAGAAGGCAAAAGCATACCAGACTCCAGGGTGTATGTATGGGTGTTACAGCTAAACAAATAAATTACCTGGGGATATAATAAGCCAATAAGGCACATATTTTTAAGTAAGGGTAAGTAATTGGAACTGTTTGCCTGAGGCCTGGTACCTATTTACATGACAAACCAAGTCACTTTGGGTAAAAACAGACATGCAGGAGCCATGGAAGCTTCCTGGCCCAGCCTGGGTTAGAAAACTGCAGCCGACATGACCTGAGTCTGTGAAGGGCATCAAACTAACATGCAGATGGCTGGAGAGCCATCCCGCTGCCTGCATGGCCCAGGTAGGGCGGGAAGCTAAACAAACATGCGAGTGACTGGCCCCACCCAGTACCCTGCCCCCCACCATGACGGACAGCCATGGTGACCAGTTATGGCACTTGGCCATGGTTGCCCCTGTCCCGAGGACGGTATGGCAGGGCTGAATATACATGTTGGTCCATGTTGGCCCGCGTGTGTGGCTCTTAGCCCAGGCCTGCATCCTCAGACATTTTCTGAAGATGCAGACCTGACTAGCCACCTACCCGTCCTGAGGAAGTCCCGGGCTAACATCTGGCATCATGTAAACAGACGTGCCAGTGAGTTCTGGGGCAAAGCGGACCACCACCATGTCTGTTTTTACCCTTTGTGAGAGAGTACTTCATTCTGCTTCCTAATATTTGCAGCCTATACATTAGGAGAATATACATACAGGTTTTAAAAGGGCTATGAAATTAAATTGGGAAAGTATATTAAGAAACCAAACAATTCTGACCACTGTTAGCTAAATTATTACATTTCACTCAAGAATGTGCATTTGTACATATTTCCTCATTGAAAAGGCTAAAGACTGCATTTTTCTACTCCTAATCTGAACAGCCATCAGCTTGCTTGTTTTGCAGGTTACCATTGATGTTGCTCAGTAATATCACACTTCTAAGGAGGGTGACATTTCATACGAAGTTGCAAATGTGTCTTTTTTTTTTCTTTCTTTCTAGAGAGCACTCACTTGAAAACAGAAGATGCAGTGGCAGAAGTCATCCTTAAACTCTAGTTGACTGGTGAACCAGAAGAACCTGCAAATCCAGTTGGAGACAGACTCAGAGTAGTGGAATGTATTAACTTCTCCTTTTGTAAGTTCCCCCTTTTTCAACTGGCTAGTCTGCTAAATGTTCCAATTATGCTTATTATAGAATCAAAGTTAAACTGGCTGAGCTGAGTGCACAGTTGAGGTTTTGAAAGTCTAGTGGGGATCTGAGTTGGTTAAGCTAGTCTTTTATTTTGCCTGTTTTGTGTGCTGGGCATGTTATTCTAATATACTCCTTCTAGCTAGATGCTTATTCGCTTCCTTAGAATCACACCAGCTCACCAGCATTTACAGGGCTACCTGCATTAAATGTCAGCCACCTCCATGAAGGGTAAGCTGATTTTTAAACTTTAGGTACTTTTTACTTTTGACTATGGCCTACGGCCTACAGAATTCTAATACGAATGAATCTGTGTCCGTATTTTATATTTTGAATCTGTGTTTTGAGTTATGTATTGTCTATCTATGGAAATTTGTATTGTGTGACTATCATGTAAATTTTGTTATGGCTACAGCTTAAACAATAACATTTATTTATTATATTATTATTATTATTATTATTAATACAAAATGTCAGCTCTGACTTAGCCCACTGATCCTCACTGAGTAGACATAAGGATTCCCAATTTAGTACAACTCTCCCACTCTAAAGTCAGAGAAAAGTAGTCTAGCAAGAAAAACAGCTAACAGAAAGGGGTAACAATGTGCAAGGTGAAGTAGGACACTTCTAACTACTCTCGATTTACTTTTCACTTTCTCCTGATCTTAGTCAAGATATAAAAGGAAACAGGTAAAAGCCAAATGAAAGGGAAAAAGACGAAAAAGATTAAGTGGAGATAAAGACAGCAAGAAGTTTTTCTTGACAGTAAACATTAGAGACGAATGGAGACTCCACTTCAAAGGACAATAATAAGCATTCACAGATAGACTATCGTATGATCTCAGAGCTGATCTGAGGACCATTCTGGGTAAAACAGGACTTGCATTCATGCATTACTCATGAGAGAGAGGTTCACTAAGGGTCAGGATTTCACTGCCAGGTGTGTGTCATACATTTGTATATATTTGTATTTGCACAGAGCGACTCAGTATACATGTACAAACTAGGTCTTTGCACATGCCCATAGTCCCTGACTGTGCAAAAACATATACATTTGCTTAGTTCTATTATTGTGACTAGTAGTAATGGGACTGATCAGAGTACATAATGCTAAGCACAGTCATAAATCTCTGCAGATTGAGACCACAGTCTGATAGGTCCTTTTATAAGCTGATATGCATTGGCCCAATAAGGGATAAATATATAATGTTCTTCTGATTAGGCTGCATGGAACTATGCAAGAGTGAGTCAGCAAAAAGAAAAGATCATAAACCCAGTTATTAATGTAATCTGCCCGATAGACATCTACACAGCCTGTGGCCTGCCCCAGTTACAAACCAGTCACGCAGATAACTATCACCACAGCCAGCCTTAAGACCTCATGGGACCCTGAGCAGCTGTATCAGGCAGCAGGAGAATAGGCATAGATGCCCATACCTAGTGCCGTGGAGCACACACTCCACATGGTGAAGATGATATCTCTTTAAGAATCATGCTTGTTTTTCAGCTCAAACATACGAACCACTAAATTTATGCTGGACGTGCAGACCCCCAACAGACAGCAAAAGAGACAAACTCTAGAGACAGGGTCTGGGGAAGATTACTCAGAAAGACCTAGCTCCCTCAAGCTCTGTCTCAAGAATCTTACAGAGGGGCATGGGGAGGAATCCATGAATTGGAATTGATGACTGCTGGCTAAGGGTCCCATGCAGTACAGGGTTCTCAGCCTTCTTGTTCCATGTAATTTGGTTCCCTTCCTTCTGCATCATAGTGGGGATAGGAGGATCAGACAGAAAGAGTTGGGTGGGCAGCTGACAGAGGGTCATGTAGAGTGCAGGACTGCAGTAAGATGGCACAGGGGAAGAGCAAAACATTTAAAAGTCACAAAGAGCTCTTGAGTGGGGTATCTTACTGTATGCATGAAAATATGGCATGGGGCTATAAATTACTGGTCATCAGGCAGCCAGCTGCCTTGCCCTTCTTGCCTTAAAGTCCCAATACTCTTCAAAGTCAAGTATATAGAGGTTAGAGCTGAAATGAGTACCTGCAAAAATGGGTATACCTGGTGAAATTGATGGTATGCATCTCAACACAGTAACACAGGGTACTAATCAGTACTCGATTAGTACCGGATAGGCTTCCTGATTTACCGAAGTACTGTTTCTGTTACCAATTTTCTAGCTTCTGTTATCAATATTCCTGTTTTCTGTTACAGCTTTCCATTTCTGCCATGTACTGAAATAGGAAAATGGTCAGGAATGTTTAGAAACACATGCAAAAAGGAAAATGATAAGTCAAAATCAGTGTCTTCGCAATGGCAATACCCAGTATTTGGGGGTGCCCAAATCAGTAATTGGATACTGACACAAGTACCTACATTGATAGCTATATAGACAACCTAATTCCAATTTAAGGACCAAGTGACATAAACTCTGGCCACTTTTAGACGAGCGGCACGCAATTGCACATTGCGATTGCACATAATTTGAAACGTCTGCATGTTGTAATTACACGAGACGGAGGTGGGGTATTATGCACATAATATGGCAGTTGCGCATTTTTAAAGTCTGCAAATTAAATACCTCGATTGTGAGCTATTTAATTCATGGACTTAAAAAATGCGCAACTGCCATAATATGTGCATAATACCCCACTTCCGTCTCGTGTAATTACAACATGCGGACGTTTCAAATTATGCGCAATCGTGATGCGCAATCGTGATGTGCAATTGCGCGCCACTCGTCTAAAAGCGGCTTAAGTCATAAGAGCCTGTACAAGACAGTGAAAGAGAAGGTAATGGCCCTGCACTGTTCTGTGAGTAACAGCAGACGAAATACTGTTGACCTTCAGTTTGTGTAAGAGGCAAGGGAGCGTGTGTGCTTTTGAAGTCCTCAGGAAGAATTCTGACAGAGGAATTCTGGGGATTCCATGCACTGTATTGCTTTTTCTAATACTCTTGACAACACACAAGAGAGAATCTAGCCCCATGATAGGAAGCTCCTGTATAATATAAATGACACACAGAAACAAGATAGAAAGAATAAAGTCTGAGCACCAAGAACATGGAACACATTTATGAAGAATAAATTGACAAACTTAGTTCAAAACAAGACCTACAGTCTTAGCTTTTCTATGAACTGAAAGAACAAATATAACCACCGTATGAGAACTTGTGGGAGAAGGAGGGAATCCTGCATTTATAGATGCACCTTCTTTATTTTATGAATAGAAATTCTATAAGTATTCTCAAAGCAGGGTAAATTTTTCAAACATGCCTAAGTGATTTAGCAACCTAAATGCCATTTTCGGAAATATTTTAGGTACTTGAGAGCAGTTCTTCAGAAGCAAAAATATTACTTAGGTACTTACCATCCACTGTAAAGCAATTGCCTACTTGCCATTTGTGCCCTTGATAATCCATCCCTAAATGTCTACGTCATTTTATTAACTTTTACCATGGTAACTAGCTAATCACAGGAATTTCCTTTTGGGTTTAATTTGGGTGAGGCCACATGAGCAGCAAGGGCCTGATTCCCATGCAGTCCCATGATAGGAAATTGCCACCACCACCACAATGTGGAGCCAGCGTGGGGAGATGCCTTGAGCAGCCGTACCCCATTTGGGGTAAGGCTCCTCCACGACACATCCTTGGAATTTTTTCCAATGATGCATTGCATAGCAATCAGCTTTTTGTCCTGGCCTGGAGCAGAGGGAACGTCTGGCGGCTGCTGGCCACATGGTACGCTGCATCACATGGCCCGGCTGCCCAGGGAGTGGTAAGGCTACCAAAGGGGTGGTAGTCTCCCTTCTCTGTCTCATGTGGCCTCACCCTAATTATTAAATCACAATTTTTCCTCTTTCCACAATTTGAAATTTCTCAGGTTTGACTATGGAAAATAAGGGAGTATTAATTATTAGGGAAAAAACATGATTTGATAAAAGTAACCTCACCCTTTTACTGAGAAGAACCAATCTGTTAAAACTGATTGTTTATCTCCAGGCTCCAATATATTTCACATATTTTGTACTCTCCACATCAAACTGTCAGCAATTCACCTGAAATACAGTAAGCGTGTTTTGTTATTATTAGCAATACTTGCCTGAGCTTGCAGGGTGACTCATAGGCTGTCTTCCGGGCTGGAGAGCCTGACATTTTCTTTGAGTTGAAACAGCCAGCCTGTGTTGTGGTTAAACAAGCACACAGTTCTTAGGTGCATACAATTCATTTGTACATGATGCAAGTGTTATCAGGGAAGGAATGTAGGCATTGTGAACCTCTTTTGGTGTTTGTTAATGCAGAATGGCCACACAATTCTTTACTAAGTAATCTGCAAGCACATGTAATTACAGAAGACACATGGTATTACCAAGTAAGCCCAGTGTACTTATTGTGTAAGCAATGAGTACTTACATGATATCTGTGTTTTGTTGTAACTTAGTTATCTACAACCCTGCTGAGTGTTTTAAAGACCCTTTTTCTTGTTGAATGTCCTGTTGGCATTCGAAAATACAGGGGAAAAAAGAAATTAGCAGATAGTATCAGGCTGTTGTATGTTAAAAAGCACCAAAAATGATAGCCTATAAATCCTAAATAATACTTTACCTGAGAGTACTGAACATTCACAACTAAAACTAAAAATCTCCCTTGTATTAATCATAATAATGTTTAATGGATAAACATGAGAAATAAACAAATGAAGTTATCCAACATGAATGCAAACACTATTTGAATCCCAATTCAGAATATTACGTTAATTCCAATCTGAACAGTGTTCTCCCCACGCCATGATTTATCTCCCCCTTCAGATTGTAATGTTAATAGATGGATACCCCAAGTCTCCGTACCGCATTGAAGTATCCACTCCCATCTGGCCTCAAAATTGCTTTTTACTTTTTAACGTTAGCCAGTTTTAATCCAACACAGTATGTGACCTCACTAATCATACCCTTAATATTCCCCATAATAAAGAATTTATCAAAGGAATTTTTGAAAGTCCATATTAATAGTATCAGCTACGTCCTCTTCATACACACAGAGAGATAATTCCAGTAGGTTTGGGTGTGTGTGTGTTCTGTTTTCCTGGTATAGAAGATGTATGATTAATCACCATGCTCAACCCATCCTCACTTGGGATAAAAACAAACATGACAGCAGACCAGTTTGGCCCACTGTGGCACTTTTGTGCATGGACCCTACCTGCACAGTGCAGGCGCTGCCAGCTGTTTGACCTGGGGTATCTTGGGTCATGCTGGAGGCTAGCCTAGGCTGTGATCCCAGAGACCTCCAGGATCATAGCCCAGGTTAGGGTCCACTACGATTAGGCCCAAGCGGGCTTCCCCCGAGCTGCATGTGTGTTCCTGGGCCAGTCTGCTCACCCAGTCTGACTCTGCCATGACACGTTCCCCATGCTCCCTGCCCCCAGGCTGTGCAGCTGTCAGCCTGGCAAGGCACATGTTTGTTTTGCACTCTGGGCTGGCACATATCCTGTCCCACCTGGGCTGTCTGTCCTGGGTCAGTCAGCCTAGGATGCAGCATTCTGGCATCACATGTGCCTTCACGCTTGGAGAGGAACAGAGGAGGTGAGGTTGATCAGATTCTGTGGCTTGTCTGCTCATCCCCAGCCTAGGCACAAGAGTCTGAGCAGTTGAAGATTAGAATCTAGAGTTTTATTTCCCCAAGCCCAGGAGACCTGCTTCCTCTAAGCAAGGTGATGGGGCTTGAGAACATGTAAGTGCTCCTAAGAGGGGTTGCTGTTAGCAGTTTCAAAGTAGTACTCTGCTTTCTATAAGAGAGAGCGTGTTCAGATAGAGAAGGGAGACCCACTCCCATGGTCAGGAGAAGCACCTAGGAGAGGGTTCTCTGAAGTAATCAGGCAGAAAAGCTAGTGGGGCATACCTGTGGGCAACAAATTGAGATTACAGAAAATTGTCTCAGCAGGGTGTTTGGGGCACTGCCCTCCAAAGCACTATAGGGGCCACTGCCATTGCTCAAAATTGTTTTTTTTTTAAATTGTTTTTTTTTAAATTGTTTTTTTTTAAAAAAAAAACTGCACCGCTTATGAGCTGCTGTAGCTGTCATAAGCTGCAGCTGTCATAAGTTACAGCCAGGGGTGGCTGATGTGGAGTATTAGCTGTAGCTGTCATTGTTCTTCTCCCTTCGGGGACCCACTCCACTGGGAGTGGGTCCCCAAAGGGACAAAAAAGCTGAGCTCCTCTGTCCACTGCACGTATGGGATGTGCTGTGGAGGGAGGGGCTAGCCTTTGCGTTGCATTCAATGGGCGCAATATCTCGCCAGGGCAGTCGTGCTAACAGCCCTGGTGAGATAGCTTGGTTGGGGGACTGAGGCAGGGAGCAGCACGCATGCGCGCTCCTCCCTGCTTCAGCCACACATGCAGCCTGGAGGCACACTGTCCGGAGAGCTCACAGCTCTCTGAACATCATGCCTTCCCGCTGCCGCTTCCCTGCGCTTCCC
>QEPC01008088.1:151978-165220 GCA_003113815.1 Sphenodon punctatus
AGCAGTCAGGCACGAGCACGAGCACGAGCACGAGCAGCACCCCCACCCAAACATGTGCCTTCCAGCCATCCCTAGCAAGGGGTGCATAAAGAAAAGTTGGAATGACAGCACCCCGTGAGAGGAATGATGGCACAAGAACCCTGACGGTGGGTCCTGGGGCTGGAGTGGCTGTTTCTTCATGCTGTGGAATGACAGTGCCCTGTGCGAGGAATGATGACTCCAGACCCATGACAATGGGTCCTGGGGCTAGAGTGGCAGCTTCTAGATACATATTGGCCACAGACCTCCCTGTCAGTAACTTGGCCCCAGAACCCTGATGGCAGGTCCTGGGGCTGGAGTGGCTGTTTCTTGGTGTGGTGGAATGACATCGCCTCTGTGCGAGGAATGACGGGCCCCAGAATCCATGGCACAGACAGCATGGGTGGCATTGGCAGCAGCAGCAGACATTGGTTGCCAGGGTACAGAACCCTTGGCACAGATGGCATATAGGTCTGGCCTGGGGGTCATTGGCACCAGCAGACAGTGGGTCACCAGGGTACAGAACCCTTTGCACAGACAACATATAGGCCTGGGGGCCATTGGCACTAGCAGCAGCAGACATTGGTTGCCAGGGCAGTCCGTCAGGTGGCTTGGCATGAGCGGCAGTCAGGCAGACTGAGGCAGCATTCGAGCTTTGCAACCTGGGCAGGCAGGCAGCATGGCATGAGAGGCAATAGAGAAGGCAGGCTTGGCCACGCTTTGAGCTAGGCAACCTGGGTGGGCAGACAGGCACCTTGGCATGGGAGGCAGGAAGGCGGACTGAGGCATGCTTTGAACTTGGCGGCAAGGTGGGCGGGCAAGAAGACAGGCAGTGTTGCATGGGAGGCAGTAGGACAGGCAGGCTGGAACATTGGCAGCAGGGCACTCAGATAGGTTAGCAAAGACTGTGCAGCGTGAGAGAGCGAGAGCCAGTCAGTGTCACATAGGCGGGCCGAGATCTTGTAGTCATAGGCTGGCTGGCAGGCTTACAGTTTATTTCCCAATGCCACCCTGCATCATGAGGTCAGTCAGATAAGGCAGCTGAGGCCGTCTAGTATATGTGAGAGAGAGAGAGAGAGAGAGAAGGGGAGGCAGGGCGGGTTCCAAGCATTGGGAGGGGGGGACAGCACCCCAGCAGCACAGGAGCAGTAGCCCTAGCCCAGACTGAAGAGGAGGAGGAGGAACCCCATCCTGACTGCCCCTGGCATGGGATGGAGTGTGCCACTGCACCATCACTCCTTGCCCAGGGGCAGCTCGGGGAATCCCAGCAGCGCAAGGTTCACCTTCAAGAAGAGCAACTGCTCCACCAACTTGGACCCCCGTCTCAGGCGGTATGGGGAGCAAATGTCTCCCATCACAGAGAACACCCACTCACTGGGGACACTGGTTGGTGGGCAGGACAGGACACCCTTGACCACTTTCAATAGGGTCAGCCACATGTTGGCCTGCTGGGATCAATGCATGGCTCCTCCTCCAGGTAGGTCTTCACTGCTGCTGAGGTGCCATCATACTTCCTCTGGTAGCTCTGGGTGGGCACCACCTGTCCCACTGCCCTCAGCCACGTTGCTGCCCTTTTGTGCTGAGCTCCATGCTCCCCAGAGTGGCCTGCACACAGGAGGAGCTGCTGGCACTAGTAGGGGTCCTGCTGCTGCTGCTCATCCTGCTGCTGGTGCTGCTGCTACCACTAGGGCTAGGGGCAGGATAGACCCAGATGGCTGGAAGGGGTCGTTGCTCCCATTCCCACCATCCCCATGGGTGTCCTGCTGCATGGCCCGCTCTGCCTGCTGGACCTTCTGCACTAGCGTACCCTTCCAGAGGCCACAGACTGCTGTCTTACGTGCCATGCTGCCCTTGATCCTGGGGTCCAGCATGGTTGCCAGGACATATTCCTCCCGGCGCAGTAGTTCATCAAAGCGCACATTCATCCCCGCCTTCAGCTTCTGTGCCAAGTCAAGCGCCTCATTGAAGAGCTTCCTGCCCAAAGGGCCACAATCCCGCCCTCCAATAATCTCATCCAGGCTCCTCTTGAGACTATGGACCAGTGGGGTCACCTGGCTGAGGGTGGCGGTGGGGCTGCTCACGGTCTCTGTCATGGCCAGGAATGGTCTCAGGACGACGACCATCTGAGCAATCATATCCCATTCCTCTCTGTTGTACCCAGGAGGTGCCTCGATGTCTGTCTCCAGTTCCACCTGATGCAGGGCGACTTTCTGCTCAAGAAGCCGCTCGAGCATCAGGAAGGTGGAATTCCACTTGGTGGAGACATCTGGGATGAGCGTGTGCACCGGGGACCCTTGCTCAGCCTGCTTCTCCCGGAGGAGCTCGCTGCCCTTCACGCTGCAGTTGAAGAACCCCGCCAGCTTCCTCTCCCGGTCGACCAGGGAGATAAAGGTGCCTGGCCCAATCCCCTTCTCCCCCAAGCCCAGAGCATCCTCGACCACAAGAAGGAGAATGTGTGCTGTGCAAGGGATGCTTGTGAAGCCCCCGTCACGGACTGCCTTTAGTATATTGTCCGCGTTGTCCGTGACCACACACCCCTTGGTGAAGGCCATGCCTGGCATGACCTACTCCCTCACCATGGTGGCCAGGGCTGCCGCGAGGTTTCTTGAGGTGTGGGAGCTGTCCATGACTTGTACCAGGGCCCACCTGTACCGTGCTTCAGGACCCCTCCTGCCACTGCCAAGCGCTGCCTCTTGGTCCTGCCACCAGCATGCAGTCACTGCCAGGTAGGCATACTGGGTGTTTCTGGTGGACCACAGGTCAGTGGTGAAGTGGACCATGCCCCCCTACCTCAGCACCTTCCAGCTGCTCCCTCACCCGCTCCTTCAAAGCCCTGTAGAGCTGTGGCACCACAGTCCAACTCAGGGTGGAGCGGGAAGGCAGCTTAAAGTTGGGGGCTAGGAACCCAATCAGCCGCTGGAAGCCCTTGTCCTCCACAATTGAGAAGGGCTGCCCATCCAGGACAATCATCTCAACCAACAGGCGCTTCACTTTATCTTGGAAGCCAGTGCCACGGTGCTCTGCCGATGGTTTTGACAGATCCCCCCACCCCAGCTCCTCCATGGTGGACTGACAGTGCTGCTGGGGAGGCTCCTGCTGATGTTCCACCCCCCTAGCAGGAGGAATACTGCTCCTGCTGCTAGAGTCAGCAGTTGGTGCTGGTGCAGGACGCTTGCCCGCTGAAGGAGCTGGACGCCTGGCCACTGCAGTCGGGAACTCGCTTGCATCCACTTCCCCTGCCTTCCCGCTGAGCAGCAGAGCACTGTGGCATGACTTTAGGTGCCTTACCATTGCCGTTGTCCCCAGGTTGCTGAGCACCTGCCCACGTTTTACCTCCTTTTTGCACACAGTGCACTGAACCTCTCTGGGATCATCTGCCCGTACCTGCTTAAAATGATCCCAGACTGAGGATTTCCCCCCACCCTCCTGCCTTCTGGTCCACCCCGGGTTGATGCAATGCTGCCAGTGCTGCTAAGGAGGGGGAGAACTTGGTGGCACTGATGACACAGCTCTGGGAGGAGGCTCAGCCATCACCTCAGCTGCAGACATCTCCTCTGCAGCACTAGTTTCTGCCTCTGACTCACTGTCCACAATCACGGTGATGTCCCGTGAAGGGGAGTACTGGGACCCTGAGGCTAGACTGGCCATGCACGCCATGCTGCTTGCACTCTCCCTGTGCCCCTCTCTATAGCTGCTAGTGACAGTGGGGGACATTGGTGGCCCTGTAGGAACATCGGAAGCAGCACCAGAACCTGCTCCAGTACCACCAGATGCAGACGCAGCCTCATGTACTGCAGGCCTTCCAGTGTCCTGTGTGGCAGTGGAGGAGGGTACTGCCAGGAGGCGACACTGAGACAATGAAGCCTGGGACCCTAAAGCAGGCCTCCTGAGTTTGGGGCATGGGGATGTGCTCGGGCTACTGCTTCTGCCTGCTGCCACTCCCCTGGCACGGCCCCTGACGCCTCTGGCACGTGCCCCATTGCCTTCCCTACGGGCAGCAGACCTGCCTCTCCTTTCATTCTCCATTTCTCCCTTCAAAATAATGTTTTTATATTGTTTTTTTAATTTTCTTATTTTATTTTTTAATTTAATATTATATCTATCTATCTCTACACTAAATCTAACTGCTATTAAATATACTAAAACCTATTGAACTAAATGGAATATTCTAATAATTAACTACAAAGGCCTTGTCCTACAAACACACTGTATCTCTATCTATCTCTATAACTAAGCTAACTACTGTGTATATCTATCTAGTTACTATCTATCTATCTAATAACTATCTATCTGTATATATATATATATATATATATATATATATATATATATATATATATATATACACACACAATATTACACAAGGGGAAACACAAAGAACACATGGAGGGGTACAAAACTGAAATGAAAATCAATCTAATAATAATCCTACTCTAAATACATCCAAAACTTAAAACAGGTGAAGGGAATCAGGGATGGAATAAGAGGGAGAGGGAAAAGATTAAATGGGGGGGGGAGGGAGGAAGGAAGATTGAACACAGGGAGGGGTAAAAACAAAAAACACCACCTAAATCTATCTAATCTAATCTAATCTAATCTAAATAAATGATAATGTGGAGGTAGATCGGTTGGATGGGTGAAATAGGAGGAGGAATGCAATGGATTGAGGAGAACAAAACTGCTGGGAGAGGGAGCCTTCTGAAACGCCTGCTGTTCAGGAACAGTAACTAGCTCAGAAGGTGTTGGGAAGGGGGGAGGCAATCAGTTTTGTTTCTTGCTGCACCTGCCTCACCGCAAGCTCCATTGACTCCATGCAGCCTATCCCGTGGCCAATCGCAGACTGCGAAGCCAGTGGTCTGAGGCGAAAAGGGATGGTGGTTCAGCAGGTTGGCTGCTACTCCAAGCCTCTCCACCTCTTGTGCCTGAAGTCTGCTCCTCAGATGACTCCTCCTCCCTGTCACGTTTTACCTTCCAGTGACGCGCTTTGGCCACCTGAACTCACCCGAACACAATCCGAACTGACCGAACTGTTCGGTCATTTTGACGTTTGGAATTGAGTTCGGTTCGGTCTGTTCGGGTTCAGATTCGGGTTCGGTCATCTGAACAGGCCGAGTTCGGTTTGAAGTCTGAACTTCTGAACCGCGTTCGCCCATCCTTATTGACGACCTCCATGAATGGTTTGTGTATGAAAGCTACAGGACAATGCATTTGCTGAGGCAAGAGCCGAGGGACGATCTGGGTGATCCTCAGGATTCCTAGTTTTTTGTTTGCGATGGAAAACCAGAAAAAAATAGAGGTTTTGCTTTTTTCTAGAGAATTTTGCAGAAAATGGCAAAAATATACAGGTTTGGGAGGAGGACACAGTGAGTGCGGGGCAGCGAGAACGCACAGTGGAGCTGAGGTGGGCTAATTGGGCCCATAGCAGCTTACCCAAGTGCCAGTCTATATATGGTCCCCCTTCTGGTTGGCAGAGCGGTCTGGAACTAGACTTGGAGGAGGAGGCAGTGAGTGCAGGGCAGTGGAGGGGAGGTGAAGCAATCTAAAGGCATGTGCTATGGGGAGAGGGATTCTGCATTTGGAGGGGTGACACACACCTCAATTTTTTAAAGTATGTTTTTTACTGTTGGTGGGACAGGTAGCTGCAAAATTGCATTAAAATGAAAACATTACAATAAAATGTGGTATTCTAACTCATACCGATATATATTGTGGTAAGGGAAAGTCAACTAGTGTTTACATTTAATCACAGAAAAACAGAGAGTTTGGTTTTTTTAATCAGAATTTATTTGTTTTTTAATCGGAGGATTTCCATTTTTTTGTCACAGAAAACTAGGAGCCTGGTGATCATATTCTTCCTGTATTCTTCCTGTTCCTGAGGCTACTGTTTACTAATACAGAACAAGATATGTGCATGGCATTTTACAGACAAAAGACAGCTGTCTAGGAATTTACCATCTAAGACTCGTCTGCATTTGTCGTCTTCATTAGGCAATACTTTATATGGCAGCTGGGAGACCCACCAATTAGGTAATGCAGAAAGAAGGCATATTATAATATAAATCTGGCACAGTGTAGTTTCATTTCTGAAAATCCTAGATTTGTCTGGCCTCAAGGTGGACTGAAGTGGAGGTGGAGGTCCCATATTGAGCTCCTCATTCTCAGCTTGAAAACTTGGCTGTTCACAAGCTGCAGGTGGTCCACTGCTGCTGCCATCATCTTCTGCCAGAACTCATAGTAAACTAACAATTAAAGCTACGATTTGGGAAAGGAATGCTTTAGGGTTTCCTCTTTTTTGAACTGAGCTGCAGTGTCACTGATCATTATGCATTAACTGACCGGGGGGTGGGGGGGAGGGGGCTTTTCTTACTTTAAAATTAGAAACTAAGCACAGCATAATTTTAAAAAGTTTTAAAATTAGCCAAAGTGGTGCCACATAATATTCACAAACCACTAACCTAAAACTAGAATCTAATGAAATCGGATCAACTGACAGGCAGAACACAGCACCCTGCCCACGCACCACAAAGCAGAACTGAGAGGCATTGTGAGCACGCTTGCATCCTAAAGACAGCTATGTTTATGTTTATTACATGGCAAGCAGAGACAACGTGGGGTTTAGCTGTGGCAGATTACAAATATCACTTTGAGAACAAAAACCTTCATGAAACTTCTTAAAGACGACTTTAAAAAGCACATTCATTTGACAGGCTATTTTTAATTTTGTTCAAGCCTCAACACAGAGGGTTTTAATCCTCGTCTACAAGGATGTGCCACACTGTACAGACTCCTCTGTTACGGTCTGGATTTAGCTTTTTCTTGGGGCATAGAAAGCACAGGCGAAGAAGAATAACAAAATGAAGCTGAGCTGACTTGCAGTTTCTCCTTGGTTACAGAGGGTGTTAACAAATGCGATGGTGGCCCATTTGGGCCCGTGAGCCACTGGCACGTTTGTTGGTGAGCTGCCAAATGATCGCCTGTGATTGCTCCCGGGTGTGTCAATGGCAAGCCTGGGCTGTGATCCCAGATAGCTCTGGGGTCACAGTCTGGTGTACCATCTGTCCGATCAGGCCAAAGTGGGTCACAGCAGGCTATAACATTTTTTTATGGCCTGGCATGACCCGGCCCAGATTGGGTTCACCATGACCAACCGCCATGGCAGCTGTCATGGCAGGGAGCAGGGCGCTGGGCACAGCATAGGGGAGGGGACAGCTGGCCACACATTCGTGCGGCTCCTTGCCCTCCCTGGCAGGTTTGTTTGCCCACCTGAGCTGGTCGGGACCGTGCTGGTGGTGGATTCCCGCCGCGAGTTGGGTCATGACGGCAGCATTCTGCCATCACTTTTGTTAACACCCAGAGTCTAGTCTTTCCTGTTTAGAATGATTTATATTCAAGCATACTCTACTGAAGCACATAATCCAGTTCAAATAATATGAATTTTTAGGACTGTGAAGTCTGGGATGAAGAAATTATTGTAGCTGTTAAGACACAAAGCTGGTGAAATCTGCACTGCTCATTTACATCTGTCTCCCATTTACCAGAATCTAGAAGTGTTTGTCATGGGGGTGGGGGAGGTATTTGCGGGTGGTTCATGGGGGTGGGGGTGGGGGAGGTATTTTTTCTCTTTTTTCTCTTTTTAAAAAAATTGAAATTTATTATTATTTATTATTATTGTATTAGTATTAATTTTTTACTTTTAAGGAGAAGATAATATGGAAGATGCAACAGAAAAAAGATTCTACATTGTAACTCAAATTTCCATTTGATGAGCAGTCCAACAAAGGCAATCTTGAGTAAGCTGGCAGCGGAATCCACTCTTACCCAAATGAGCAACAACCTGTTTCTTTTCCTTTCCAGAAATGGTAAAGTAGTCATTGTTTGCTGCCAAACTGAAAACACAATGCATACTGCTTTTTCCTTTCATGGGTTTTCCACTGAAGTTGAACAGTTTGCTCAGATGTTCCCAGTATAGCAACATTTTTGCTAGAAACTGAGTGAAGAATTGTTTCATTCCCAGAAAATGCTTGCATCTACATGCCTTTAGCTGGTGAGTGGCTCTACTAGAAGAAGACTTTCAGAAAAAGGGAAGTACTATATGGGTATGAGTCAAGCTCCCTAAGTATTGTAAAAACCTCCTTACAGATAGTTCCCCTCATTAAAAACCAAGGATATTTTTATCCCCAGGATCTAGCCTGGTCACCGAACAAATGGGTGGGGCGGCATGCATATGTGGGTCCACAGGCTGTATCCCCTACGCTGCTGAGTGTGGCCCGCCCACCCTAATGGGTGGGCATGGCGCCCTATGAGGCCCATCACATGTGGGGTAACCGTGGTCATGGGTGGGGATGTCACACATCTGAAAATACCCTATGATACCAGTGGATCACAATTATATGGCATTGGTCGTGGTAGTGGGAATGAGTACTATGACCTCAGTACACATCCATATGGATATAGAAAGATAAGGAAGTATAAACAAGATGCAAACACAGGCTACTCTACTAACAGAAGAAACAGTATTTGGCACTTGAAAATATGCTCCTAATATGCACCCTAATGGCCTACCATTGTAATCTTTTCAATTTTAGCCAATCCTGTTACCTAATTTCACATCCTTCCCTCCCTCCCTAAAACTTAATTTGTCTTACAATAATTCCACTTTACACCTAACATTTTCCAAAGAACCCTCAACTTTGCTGCTTCGATATTTCTAATGTCTGTTTTATTTAATGCAGCTGTTGGCAGTACATACGATATTATAATTAGTATACCAGTTTGCTAGTTTTTTACATTGATATCAAATGTATTTTTATCCATTCATAATTTCATCAATTTCTGTGCAGCACGTATGACTAATACACAACTTTTTAGCTTCACCATTGATGAAACCACTGGCACTGATCAAACTCCCTAAGAACATGTATTTTACTAGATTTAGATTTCAGCGTTCCTGCATTTCAATACTATAGCAGTAGTAGCGGTAGTTAATTTTCTGAGATAGCAAAGTGCATCATCATTAAACCTTAATATGACTGCCAGATGTGTGATATCATCTGCATGAGTTAAGGAGTTTTTCTTCTTTTCACCCAATATCATGCCATTCAACACATCTAACTTCTTAGACTGTGTTCCTCACACATTAAAGTCAATGAGAACTGAGCCATTGACTTCTGTGAAAGCAGAATTGCACGTTTAATTTCCCGTTGCCTTGACCTCCTCTCCGCCAACTCCTCCCTTGACCCCCTCCAATCTGGCTTCCGCCCCCTTCACTCCACTGAAACCGCTCTTGCTAAGATCAACAACGATCTTCTTGTGTCTAAATAAATCCAACCGCCTTTAATCTATTCTTATCCTCCTTGATATCTCTGCTGCCTTCGACACTGTTGACCACTTGTTCCTGCTTGAATTGCTCCACTCCCTTGGATTCCGGGACTCTGTCCTTGACTGGTTCTCCTCCTACCTTTCTGACTGCTCCTTCAATGTATCTATTCCTATCTCCTCTCCTTCCCTACCCCTCTCGGTCAGGGTTCCCCAAGGCTTTGTCCTTGGCCCTCTCCTCTTCTCTATTAATACACAATCCCTAGGCAAACTCATTGCCTCCCACGGTTTCCAATACCACCTATACGCTGACAAAAGTCAACTCTCTCTCTCCACTCCTTCCCTCTCCCAGTCTGTTCAAGATCGTCTCACCAACTGTCTCTCTGATATCTCCACATGGATATCTCAACGCCAACTCAAACTGAACATGGTGAAAACTGAACTCCTTATCTTCCTTCCCAATCCTTCCTCTTCCCTGTCATTTACCATTGATGGGGTCTCCATCCTCCCTGTCCCATTAGCCCGTAGATTGGGCTTCATCTTCGACTCGTACCTCATCTTCAAACCCTACGTTAACTCTGTGGCCAAATCCTGCTGCTTCTCCGTCCACAAAATTGCCAAGATCTGCCCTTTTCTGTCCGTCTCCTCTGCCAAAACTCTCATCCACGCCCTACTCATCTCATGCCTCGACTATTGTAACTTCCTCCCCACTGGCCTTCCCCGCTCTCCCCTTTCTCCCCTTATCTCTGTTAAAAACTCTGCTGCCAGGATCATCTACCTAGCCAGTCGCTTTGACCATGTGCAGCCTCTCCTCTCCTCTCCCCACTGGCTCCCTCTTCCTGAGCGTATTCTACACAAGCTCCTCGTCTTCACCTACAAAGCCCTTCACAACCTTGCTCCCCCTACCTTTCTGCCCTGATCTCCTTCCGAACCCGTTAGAGCACTCCGCTCCTCTTCCATCCCCTCCTTCACCCTCCCACGCCTCCCCTGCTCCTCCAACCACCTTCGTCCCTTCTCCCTCACTGCCCCACACGCCTGAAACTCCCTCCCTGCCTTCGTCCGCCTTGCCTCCACCCTCCACACCTTCAAGTCCCTCCTCAAAACTCACCTCTTCCGCTCCGCCCTTCCTAACTCCTGCTAACGATCCCCACCCTGGATTATCCCCCACCTGTTAACTGTAAACTCCCAACATACTGCAACCAAGCCAAGAACGTGTACCTGAGTTTCTGCATCCTCATCAATCTTGCATCCCTTGTCTCTCCCTCTATTCCCCCTTCTAGGGATGTGCGAATGCAGTTCAGATGTTCGGAGTTCGGACCGAACTCAGTCTGTTCAGATGACCGAACCGAACTTCCAAACCAACCAAACCAAATTCAATCTGAACTTAAAAATGACCAGACAGTTCGGCCACGTTTGGGTGAGTTCAGATAAGTTCAGGTGGGAAAAACGTGACTGGAAGGCCCAGGGAGGGGGAGGCAGCTGAGGAGCAGACTTCCTGGCACCAGAGGTGGAGACGCTTGGAGTAGCAGCCAGCCTGCCCAATCACCATCCCTTTTCTCCTCAGACCACTGGCTTCGCAGTCTGCGATTGGACATGGGGGATGGGGGGGGCTAGGCTGCACAGAGCCAATGGGGCTTGCGGTAAGGCGGGCACAGCAAGTAACAAAAGTTACCCTCCCCCCTTCCAACACCTTCTGAGCTAGCCACTGTTCCTGACAACAGGCGTTTTCAGAAGTCTCCCTCTCCTAGCAGTTTGTATTCCTAATCCATTGCCATCCTCCTCCTATTTCACCCATCCTTTACCTCCCTAGTTTCATTTATTTAGATTAGATAGATTTAGGTGTTATTTTTATTTTTTACCCATCCCTGTGTTCTTTCTCCCTATGCTCCATTGAATCCTTCCCTCCTCCCTTTATATATTCCATTCCTGATTCCCTTCCTCTGTTTTTGAATTTATTTAGAATAGGATTAGATTGATTTAGGTTTCATTTCAGTTTTGTACCCCTCCCTGTGTTGTTTGGTGTGAGCTGTCTGTGTCCCCTCCCCCCCATCCCTGTGTTTTTTATATATATATATATATATATATATATATTAGATAGTTACTATAGATCTAGATAGTTGTAGGAGTTAGCTTAGTTATGGAGATAGAGATAGTGTGTAGTGATTCAGTTTTATAGTATGTTTGTAGGAGTAGGCCTTTGTAGTTATTAGATATTCCATTTAGTTCCATAGTTTTAGTAGTAGTTAGATTTAGTGTAGATATATATAAGATTAAAAATTTGAATAAAAAAATAAAATATATATATATAAAATCTTTGTGTGCATTTTTTGAGTTGGAAGACATCAAGAAGGGAAGTAGGGAAGGCCGGCCTGCTGCCCGTAAGGCAGCACAGAGGAGTAAAAGATTGGACAGGTCAAACTCAGGTGGTAACAGATATAACTTCAATTATTATTAATTATTATTATTATTATTTATTATAAACATTTGTGTAGCACCAGCTGTGTGCCTGGCGCTTTACAGAACAATAAGACACGTCGGTGGGGACATAGGGAGAGAGAAGGGATAAACTTTTTAGAAAACAAACATTAACAATATAACAAGACTTATTAATGTCTCAGGGCCAAATAATACTGATACCAAAAATAAAATCTTCAAAATCAGTATCAATATCGGCATCAATACCGATATCGATACTGATTTTCAGAATGTTCGGCCGAACCAAACTCCGCCAAACTAAACAACCAAACCCAAACTTGGTTCCCAAACCAAACGGGCGAACATCCAAACCGCGTTCTGTTCGCACATCCCTACCCCCTTCCCTGTCTCCCCTACCCCTGTCTTTAGATTGTAAGCTCTCAGGCAGGGAACGTATCTATCTTATTCTTTGTAAAGCACCAGGTACATTGCTGGTGCTATATAAATGCTTATAATAATAATAATATGAGGAAAAGAAAAGATGATTCTATGCCCCCTTGTCTTAAGCCAAAGACCAATTGATTAACTTCCTGCCAGTTATTATGGCACTACATGAGTCTTCCACAGGCGAGAGGAAGAGAAAGGAGAGTGGTGTGGGAGGGTCAGTTTTCTGGGGGAAGGAGTAACTTATTTTTATTAGTTATTTATATTTGTATTTGTTATATTTATTCTAGTTGTAAACTGCCCTGAACCTTTGAGTTAGGTTGGGGGTATAAATCTAGGATAATAATATAATAAAAATAAATTAATACATAGTTTTTATAATTGCAGTCTCCTAAAATGCCTAAACATTAATTCCTATTTTTTTTGGAGGAGTAAATGAAGTCTAGAACACTGAAGTAATTTAAGAACATAAGAAGTGCCATACTGGGTCAGACCAATGGTCCATCTAGACCAGCATCCTGTCTCCAACAGTGGCCAATCACGGGGGCTTGGGAGAAGCACCCAACAGGTCACAATGGGGGATCCATTTTTTGTTGTTTTTCCCCAGCTCCCATCATATTCCCTGAGCCTGTCTGGCTAATAGCTGCTAATGGACCTATCTTCCAGAAACTTATCCAAACCTCTTTTAGACTCACCTATAGTACTGTCCCTTACCACAACCTCTGGCAGTAGATTCCACAACCCAATATACACTGAGTGAAAAAATATTTTCTTTTATTTATTATTATTATTATTAACTCTAGGAAGGGGCTTGTACATTGTAGGTGGAGCCTCCAAAAATCCAGCAACAAAGAGTTTTCAGTGTTATTATTATTATTATTATTATTAAACATTTATAAAGTGCCAGTTGCAACCTGGCGCTGTACAGAACATACAATCAGATGCGGTCCCTGCCTGTGGCTTACAATCTAAAAGACAAGGAGGGGGAGACAGGGAGAGGGGACAGCGGGAGAGACATGGGAGAAGACAAACAAACATTCAGGCGGATGC
>QEPC01008088.1:172863-202151 GCA_003113815.1 Sphenodon punctatus
GAGAGAGAGGGGGTAGAAAGATAGAGTTGGGTGTCATCAGCGTAGAGATGATATTGGAATCCGTGGGAGGCAATAATTTTGCCAAGGGACAGGGTGTAAATAGAGAAGAGGAGAGGGCCAAGGACAGAGCCTTGGGGGACCCCAACTGAAAGGGGGAGGGAGGAGGAGTTTGACTCGGGGAGCGAGACTTTAAAGGAGCAGTCAGAGAGATAGGAGGAGAACTAGTCAAGGACAAAGCCATGGAAGCCCAAAGAGTAAAGCGAGTTCAATAGAAGCACATGGTCGACAGTGCCAAAGGGAGCAGAGAGGTCAAGGAGGACAAGAATGGAGTAGAGGCTCTTAGATTTAGCGACAAGTAGATCATTGGTGATCTTGGCCAGGGCAGTTTCAGTAGAGTGGAGGGGGCGGAATCCGGATTGGAGAGGGTACAGGGAGGAGTTGGCAGAGAGGAGGTCCAGGCAGCGGGAGTAGACAACACATTCCAGAAGCTTTGAGGCAAAGAGAAGGAGAGAGAACGACCGGTAACTAGAGGGGTCAGATGGGTCGAGGGTGGGCACCTGCCCCAGCTGACTTCCTTCTGCTTGTGTAGTAAAGACAGTCCTGAGCTGATGTGCACAATGCAGAACAGACTAAATCTAAAATCTAAGCTTTGTCTTAGCTCTCCAACATTTGAGTTCTTATCTCAGCAACTGCTTTCCTATTAATCCCTTTCCTTTTAGACCAACAGTACCAAAACCAGAAGAGCTGCCAGTGCTGCGTCATTCCTCTAAAAATCCATATAAGCATTTGATGAGTGAATGAAACTCCACTGGCATCAATATGCTTCTCTTTTTGCACCAGAAAATACTTCATCCCCTACTGGTAATGAACCTGAAACATTTAGTCTGTAATTTTGGATAACACACTTAATACCAGAAATCAGATGACTATAGGTCTAAGAGTAATGCAACAACATCAGGCATATCCCACTCAGGCAGCACTTTCCTCTGTAGGGATAGTACACCAATGATAGTCGTTAGTGGAGTCCTAGTCACTTCAGCAGAGCTGTGCCTGGGTATCCTCACTCTGTCTTCACATCACATTCTAAATGCCTTAGAGAACTGAAGTTGGGACATCTTGTAAGATATTTTCAAAGAAGTCTTTGTGTTGACGTAGAAGAAAAGTTGTGCTGTTGCTTCAGGCATTGCAGGCAGAAACACTAACCTCGCTAAATGGTTTAGTTCAGGCTTCAACTTCTATTAATTTTAACATATTTGGAAATAGCCCCGCAATACCTTTTCCACTGCTAAATTTGTTCAGGGCTGGCCTTACTACAGGGTGACCTGGGGTGGCTGCCCCGGACCCCACTCTTTCAAAGGGCCCCAGAGTGACCTCTGTTTTTACCAGAACAGGTTGTGGGGACACCACACCCTCTCAGTGGGATCCCAAACGTGATCACCTTTAGGGCACTTCAGAGGTTGCAGAGGTTGCCCCCAAGGGGGAGGGGCCATCAGGGACCCCTAATTTTATCTTCACCCTGAGCCCCGCAAATCCTAAGGCTGGCTCTAACTCTGTTCATAACTTAAACTGCCAAGAAGGGACTATGCAGTAGCCACTGCTCCTTACATCAGTTTGAAAGGGCTGCTCCATTTACCTTCCAGTTGATTGCAGCATGTGATGAACTTCAAACTATCTCTATATTTTAACCTCTCTATTCCCCCCCCCTCCCCATCTTGTGATGGGATAAAAACAAGACTGGGTGTGCTATTGTGCTTGTGGTGGGTATATGAATGGATATAAATTTAAATTCAATCACTGAAACTTCTGAAAAGTGCATGACAGCAGTGGGAAACTACTAATCCCGAACATTCCAGAACGCTCAGTCCCAAAGTACTGACAGGAGTGCTAGGTGGGGCACTATGAAGAACTCGTACTGGCCAAGGATAATCTTCCCATTTTATCGCCTGCTCTTTATCGCTCTCTCTCTAGTTGAAGGATACGGAGGAGACTACAAAGGGAGCTCAGGTGTAAGAACAGGAGCAGAGAGTAACTATGGGTATTTTCAGACGTTACGGGCGGCCGGTTCACCACAGCGAACCACCAGGGGGGGCGAACAGCGCAACCACGCCCGGGGGTTGGAAAACAACCCAAACAGACGTGCCGGGAATGGCACCACGGGCCGGAACCGGGCCGCACCATCGCAGGCTGTGGCAGCACAACAGACGTGCAGCCGAACCCCCGGCGGGCGCTAAACCCCCACAAGGCACCGGGCAGGGGCGGGACACAGACATGGCCGACTGAGGGCAAACGAAGCCACAAGGCACACAAGGGAACGCCCACACAAGGGAAACGGGAAGGGAGGGGGGAAGAGCGAGAACAGGCTGACAGCCGGCTCACACAGCGGTCCCGCAGTGGGGCACAATGCACGGGCACACGCCCGGGCGCCCGCACACACACACACACACACACACACACACACACACCAGGGAAAGGCCGGGAAGGGGCGCCCGGAAAACCCCACCCGGAACACCGGCAGGGGGGGGGGGGCACCACCACGGGGCAAGGCACAGACAGCAGCAACCCCCACCCCCACACCACCCCAGTCCAGTCCAGTCCAAGGAGGTGCCCCCACAGGAACAGAGGCAGTCTCGGGGGGGGGGGGCGGACCCCCGGAGCAAGGCACGTTGGGGGCCCCCAAAGCACAGCGAGGCCGGCGGAGGGGCGCCAGGAGGAGGAGGAAGGGGGCCCCACAGTCAAAGGCTGGCACAGGCAGGGCAGCCGGGTCCAGCGGTGCTCCTCCGCAGCACCAGCGACGCTCAGGCAGCACCCACGGAGTCACGGGGATGGAGGGGGCCCAGGACCACGGCCAGGGGCAGCAGCAAGCAGCGAGGCGGGCGGGAGCTCACCGAGGTGGGGTCCGCAGGTCGGGAGCGGCCAGCGGGGACCAGGGCCCCCCCCCGGGCCGGGGCGGGAGCCCACACGGGGGCACCACGCCGGGGGGGGCAGGCCAGCGACGCGGGGCTCACGGGCCGCTGCCGGGGGCCCCGCTGGCCCCAGGGCCCGGGTGGCCCGCCCGGTGGACCAGGTGGGGCCAGTGCAGCATGCCCCGGCGGTACCCCTGCAAGGACATGTAGTGGGCGATCAGGTAGTAGGCCTCGAAGGGATCGGGCATGGTGAGGGCCAGCTGCACATCCACACGCGCCCACACCGCCAACAGGGATGACATCTCCACCGCGGAGGGCTCCGGCACACAGCAGGCAGCAGAAGGGGGCCACGGAAGATGCCCCAGCTCCAGAAGCCGCTGGAACGCCGCCCCACGGGTGCGCTGGTACCCACGGGCCCCGTGAACACAGGAGAAGTAGCTCACGGCCAAGGCAGGGCCACCCTCGGCCAGGCACTCCGAGTAGGCGCCCAGACCACACACCACCAGCGCTGACACGGTCTCCGAGGCGCTCCAGGGCACATGGGCGCACAGCACCTCCGGGATGCGCCCCTCGGGGAAACGAGCCAGCCCCAGGGCCTCCGCATGCAGCCGGCAATCACGGGCGCTCACCACATGGCCAAAGTAACGGAGCCCGGAGCTCAGGCTCTCGTAGGCACCTGCACGGCTCCCCGGCCCGGCCAGGAGCAGCTGCACGGCAGGGGTGTGCCACAGGTCGCACAGAGACATGGTCTCGCGGAAGGCCCAGATATGGGGGGCCCCTTGGGGGCCGGACAGCGGGAGCCCCATGGATGGGCAGCCAGCCATGGTCCAGCACAACAGGGAATGGGACACGGAGCCCGGAGGGCACACAGACTGCCCAGGGCCGGGAGAGGCTCGGCCCGGCCCCCGGGACAGGGAACACGGGCCCGCACCGCAACATTGTAGCACAACAGAGCGAGGCGTGGGGTGCGGGCCCGGCACAGCTGCAGAGAACAACAGCGAGCTCTCTGTCTGCCTAATCGCACCTTCAAGGCCATCCCGCTACAAACAGCGAGGGGAGGGGGCCCGGGGTGCTGGGGGCGGGAGCAGCCGGAACGCACCGGCACAGGGCGCGCGCAGGCCCGCGAGGCCGACCCCCGGGCGGAGCCACCAGCACCGGGCCGCCATAAGCGCTCCCAGCCCCCACCGGGGCCCCAGCACCATGGAGCGCGATAGGGCAGGTGGGAACTGGATGTTCCTCGCGCTCGCGGCTGAGTGGCACCGTGACCACACTGAGCAGCTGTGCCTCCTGACCGAGAGGGTGCACCTGGCCGTCCGCCTGCGCTATGTCCTGGCCCTGCGGGCTGGCGTGCGCCTCCGGGGCCAGCAGGCCCGCAGGAGAGTCCGTGCCCGGCTCAGGGCTCGGCGCCGGGCCTGGGGGGCGTGGCTGGCCGCCTGCCGGAGCCTCACCCGGCCCGCTGCGCTCCGAGGGGCCGCGAGGCGGTTCCGCTGGGCAACGCAGACCCTCCGCCGGGCAGCGCTGCTGGCTATGCCCATAGCGCGGAGCCTATGGGTCACGGAGCGGCCCCAGGCCTGGTGGGAGCGGGCCCAGGCCCACTGGGGGGAGGCCGAGTGGGGGTCCCACTTCCGGATGGGCAAGGCCACCCTGCTGCGCCTAGCGGAGCTCCTCACGCCCTGGCTGGAGCGGCAGCACACCTCCATGCGGGAGCCCATCCCCATGGTCCAGCGGGTGGCCATAGGGGTCTGGGCCCTCGCAACGCCCGACTCCTGCCGCTCCGTGTCCCAGCACTTCGGGGTGGGGCTCAGCACGGTCGCCTGCATCGTGCGGGATGTGTGCGAGGCTGTGGAGGGCGTGCTCCTCGACAGGACCATCCAGCTCCTGGACCAGGGCGCTGTGATGGCTGGCTTCGCGGCCGGGGGCTTCCCGAACTGCATCGGAGCCGTGGACGGCACACACATCGAGATCCTGCGCCCGGCCGCGGGGGAGGCCCTGGAGTATGTGAACCGGCACGGATACTACTCCCTGCACCTGCAGGGGGTGGTGGACCACCGGGCCCGCTTCATAGACATCTACACGGGCAACTCCGGCCGGAGTCACGACGCCAGGATCATGACCATCTCCCCCTTCTATGCCCGCATGTACCGGGGGGACTTCGCGGACATGGGCATGAGGTGGATCGAGGGGGTTCCCATGCCCCCCTGCATCCTGGGGGACCCCGCCTACCCCCTGACCCGCTGGCTGATGAAGGTCTACCCTGTCCCGAGCACCCCTGCGGAGCAGGTATACAATACCCGCCTGTGTGCCAGCCGGACCGTGGTGGAGCGTGCCTTCGGGGCCCTGAAGCAGCGCTGGAGGAGTATAGCTGGCCGCCTGGACTTCACCGTCCCCACCTCCGCCCTGGTGATCGGTGCCTGCTGCGTTCTGCACAATGTGTGCGAGACCGAGGGGGCGGCCCTGGAGTACCCCGAGCCCCACCGGCCCCCCGGTCCTGTTCCCCTGTACGTGAACGCAGGGAACCCCCGGGAGTACCGGTATGCCAAAAGGATCCGGAACGCCCTTGCAACCCACATCGCCCGGGGGGGCCCGCTGTGAGGGCCTTCCCGCCCCTGGGGGCCCCACCCCCCCTTCCGTGCCCATGCCCCTGTACACGCGGTCCCACAGCCCTGTCCCCCCCACAAACGGGCCGGGGACAACTGTCTATTTACAACACTTTATTGCCCACACAGTTCACACAATCACCCTGTGCCCCCTCCCCACCCCCGTGCCCGTGACCCCGTCCACCACCCGCCCTCATGTGGCCCTCCCCCTCCCCCCCCTTCCCACCATCCCCCCGCGTTTCCTGGGCCGACCCCTCGTGCGGCCGCTTGGGCCCACCGAGCTCTGGGAGCTCCCCTCCCCCCCACTGTCCGTGTCCCCTGCCGTGTCCTGGGCCGGTCCCGGCCCCGGCAGGGGGCCGGGCGGCGGATGGGCAGCTGTGCCCGGTGCCCCGGTCGCGCCCCGGGGGGGCTGGACCCTCCGGAGGCCCGGGGGCACTGGGAGGCGCATGCGAGGGCCCTGGGGCCGGGGGGGCGCCAGGGGCGGCAGGGCTGGGCCCGGGGGCGCCGAGGGGCCCGGCATGGGGACCTGGGCGGGCAGGGCGCCCGGAGGTGCGCCGGCCATCACGTAGGCACACATGGTGCCCGCATGCAGGAGCAGGGAGGTCCCAATGTCGTGGGACCTGTCCATCTTTGCACTGTGCTCCCGCACCATGCCCTGTATGTCCTGCCGGAGGCCCCTGAGCAGCCCCTGCTGCCGCTGGTGCTCCCGGCGCTCCCGCCTCCGCTCCAGGCGCACCTCCGCCTCCAGCCGGCGGTCTGTCTCCAGGGCCTTCTCCATGGACCGCTCTATGGCCGCCTCCATGCGGTCCACGGAGGCGATCATGCGCTCCCCCTGTTCCTCCGCCCTGCGGACGATGTCCTCCGCTTGCTCCTCCCTGCGCCTGCGGACCCGCGCCCGGTACTCCCGCATCCGCTGGGCTGGGGCCGCGGCCGGCGGAGGCGCCGCGCGCGGGGGCTGCCCTGTGGAAATGGGCGGGTGGGTCAGTGCAGGGCCCTGTCCCCTAGCGGGGTCGGGTCCCGGGGCCCCCTGCCCCCCCTCCCCCACTGAGGCCGGAGGCCCCCCTGGGCTGGCGCCCGGGGGGCCCTCCCGCCATCCCAGCCCTCCCGCCTTACCTGGGTCCGGCACCTGCTCTCCTGTGCCCTCCGCGGGGGCCTGCACCGTCTCGCTGGCCCGGTCCTGGGGCTCCCCATGTCCTGCGGGCGGGAGAGGGGGGAGCGGGTGAAGGGGGCTGGTTGTGGCCCCTGCAGCAGGGCCCCCACCCCCGCCCCTGCCACCGGCCCCCTGGTCATGCCCCCCCCTGCCCTGGGGGCCCGCTTACCCTCTATGTCTGTCTCCGAGCCTTCGGAGCCCGGCGCCTCACCCTGGGAGTGCTCCCCCTGGGACCACTGGCTGAGGGTGGTGAAGGTGCCGACCTCCGACTCCGCCTGGCCGGCCCGGCGTTGGGATGTCTCCGGGCTGCTGCTGGGGGGGGGCCTTGGGGCTTCTGCGGGTCCCGGGTGGTCCTCCTGGGGGTGGGGGTCCCCTGAGCTCGTGTCTACCGGGCGGGCGGCGAGGGGAGGGGGTACCTCGGCCCGCTCCCTGCCCTGGACCACAGCGCTGCCCACCAGGCGTGGGGCAACGATGGAGCCCTTCATGTGAAGGATGCGGTCCAGGGCATCGTAGTAGGGGGCGGTGCGGGCCCCGTGGCCGGAGCGGCTGTTATTGTCCTTGAGGGCCTTGTACCCCCTCTTGAGCTCCTTGGCCTTCGAGCGACACTGGTTGACAGTGCGCTCGTGCCCCGCCGCCTCCATGTCGCGCACGATGTCCCGGTAGACATGCTCGTTGCGCTGGTTTATTGCGAGCTCCACCTGGTACTCGAGGGTCCCCCAGATCCGTATGAAGTCCCGGGTCTCCTGGAGGCCCCACTGTCCCCCTCTGTGATAGGCCTTCCTCCGGCTGGGCCCCTGCTGTTCCTCCTCCCGGTGCAGCTCATGCTGCACCTGCCTCTGCTCCTCCTCCACCTCCTCCTGGGGGTGCGCCTCCGGGGGCCGGGGGCCGGGCTCCTCCTGGGGCTCGTCCGCCCGGGCCGACTTTCGTGTCTGGGGGGGGGAAGGGGGGTGGTTGGTTGCTGGGTGAGGGTGTGGGCCCTCTCGGGGGCCCCCTGCCCCCCTGCCCTCCGCCCGGGGTCCCCCTGCCCCCCTGCCTTCCGCCCGGGGTCCCCCCGGCCCCCTCCACAGGGGGTTCCCCTGTGCCCCCTGTTCCCCTCCCAGTGGGTGCCCTTACCCGTTTCCTGGGTGCCTCCTGTGGGCCTGTTCCGGCCGCTGTCCCCGGGGCGGCGCGACCCGGCTGCAGCTGTGGTTGGTGTTCCCGGGGCGCCTCCCTGGTCGGGTGCTCCCGTGTGCCCCCTTCCTGCACCTGTGCCCCCTCCGCCTGCATCGCTGGGCCTGGCTGCACGTCCTCCGCCTCCTGTCCCGCCGCTGTCGCTGTTCGTGCCTCCGCTCTCTTCCGCTTCCCTCCTCGCTCCATCCCGCCACGCTTGCTTGCTGCTGCTCTCGCTTTAAATCTCCCTCCGGTGTTTGTGTTGGTGCTGGTTGCCTGGCAGCGACGCTGCGTGCCTCGTCCCCGGCTGGGCTTCTTTTTTTTGGTTCCGCTGGGGGATTGGCGTCCAGACGTTACTTTTGCTTGGTTCCCTGTGGGGGTTCGTTTGACCACGCTTCCCGGGACCTTCCCCCGGCTAGCCCGGGAAGCGTGGTTGAACCTGACCCCATGTGGGTATTGAGCGTGATGAACATCTGGCGCGCGCCGTTCAGACGTTCAGGGCCCTTTGGCCCCGCGGGGGGGTTGAGCGTGGTTCAGTGTGGTTCAGCGTGATCTCGTAACGTCTGAAATCACCCTATATGGCAGAGTACAGTACACTAGGTCTGTCTCTTTCACTTCCTTCATAGATTATTCTAGTCAACTGAGAGAAGCAATAGTGCAATACGGAGTTTCTGCTGGAGAATATTGCCCAGACTGCTTCTACCAGAAGTTATGGTTCCTGGATTTTAAGGTTGGAAGGAAAGGTGGAGACAAGAGAGATGTTGGGAATGGGGAGGAAAAAAAAGATGTTGATTAAAGTTGTTGGACTGTCTCGTATGAAGGCCCTGAAGCTTTGCGTTGAGAACCCAAGATTTTGGTGTATTTGGCTCTAGTTCATGTCAAAGAATGGGTCTAGGTTGAAAATATACCACCACGGGGCTCCATGTTTTCCTTACTTATTTCTATATATGTTGATTCCACAAGTGAAAGGATGTTTGCGCTGACTCTGCTGGAATTTGACAGTAAAGGTGTACACAAGATGGAAAGAGCCCAATCAGCAGCAGCAAGGGTTCTGCTGGTCATATTTTGCCCACAACCATGCCCATGACAACTCACTGTCCCCATGTATGTATTTCTTCTCAGTTTCTACCCTACTCTTCCCCAAAGGCTCAGGGAACGAGACCACAGACTGAAACTCTCTGCTCTCATTGTTTGAGCAGGACTATGCTATACAATGGGATACTATACACACACACTTCATTTCTCAATGATTTGTGAAGTTTATCAGAGATGCCCACAATGTTTGCTGAATAGCAATAAATTGGAAGCCAGGTCCATATCTCAGGGTGGTGACTGGTACAAAATTATCCACATGCAATAAAAGTGGTAACCTCCCTTGATTAATAAAGTCAATCATGCCTTTCCCCCATAAAGCACTATAGTCACAAGAAAGCTATGTCCCAGTCCCAGATGTAGAGTGGGGTTGGGAATTCGAAGTGAGCAGCAATATATTGTTTGCCAGAACTAACTCTGAAAATTTTACAATGCAGACTGAGGACCCATAGCCGTATAAATGTAGTCCATGTGGCTATTACTTGTTAATTGTGGGAGGTAGCTAAAGCATCATGTAGCCTATCCTGTTTTTCACCATCAACTGGATAAATCAGATGGTATTTATATGATAGGGTGTATGATTAAGACACATCAGCCATTCCCAAAATAAAATGGCAGTATTGCAGATGCAGAACCCTTCTAACACAAGATGATTCTTCAAGTAGGAGGCGTTATACCACTCCCTGTTTATTCCAAAAACAAAAAATAATAGAGTGATATATCCTGAGTAAGCAGCTGTGCATATTATTTCCGATGAGATAGAAAAATTACCTCATTCACAAAATAATAGCCTCAGTTTATAGCATTAGACCGTAGTATATTATAATTTTAGTAACTTTTCTTAGCCTAAGGGTAAAAGAAAAATGACCATGGTTGTTTTAAGTTATACACATTTTCTTTAAAAATATAAAAATTAAGTTAACTTTTATTCAGTTTGGATGCTTTTGCGCTTATTATACAAAACAGACTGGTAAAAAATATTTTGGCAAGTTAACAGCACATAATATTGTTTAATAGTTTTTAGGGTTTTGGAAAATAAAAGCTGCTAAGATATTGTGGTTTCAAAATTGGCAGCAGTTCATGTACAGTAAGTTTTTCCTATATACTTTCTTAGGGTTTTTTATTTCTACAATGGATAGCAGACATCCTATGTGGGTAATGAACCAAGAGATATCATTTTCTGTAAGTAACACCCCTTAAAAGTTCTGAGTCGGATCCCAAGCAAATGTAAATTGGCTTAGTTTCCCTTGACTTCAACATCAACAGAACAATACTCTGGAAATTCATGTATGCATATGTGCATCCAGTCTTTAACATTATTTCAATTACCTGGAAAGGAGGAGGTAGGGAGAATCAAACTAGCTAGTTATTTCTTTATACAAACACACAGCATTTGTCTTTTGGAAGCTTTCATGAAAGCATGCTCTTCCACTTAATAAATTGCCCCTTTTTAGAAAACAATAAACAACCCACTTAGTTTTTAAGACTGGCTGACACTAGAGCTGGTTTAAAATAACTGTCAGAGGAAACAAACAGTGAAGATGAGGTGACAATATATGTCAAAAGTACATACAGTGCTGGTCACTTACTGGAAAAAACCAAATGAAATTGGCTTCGATAGAATTAGTATCTCTGGACATAATGGCAAGTGAACTCACAAGCACATCTTCACCTACAATGCCTCAGGCCTGCCCCCTGATGACATCGGTACCCTTTGACACTTGGTAAATTTCCTTTTTTTGTGTTGCCATGACTACCACAGCGATAGCATCTGCAGCCCACCTGCTTCAGTTGACTCTGTCCCGATTCACCTATTAATTCACACCACAATTAATTCAATGACTGATCAGTCTGTTGTGGTTATTGTATTGTTTGATCAACTGCCGCCCCGAGCTGTTCGCAGAAGGGGCGGGGTATAAATATATAAAATAAAATAAATAAATAAACTGCACAACCAATTTACTGTCATTGTTTTCTGTCATTACTTTCCTATTAGAGACACAGCTGGGTGAAAACAAACAAGACATTAGCCCATGATTTACTTACCTGTCTGGCTGCCAAATGTTCAGTCACTTCTGCCACAGGGCGGGTGGCTGGCTGCTACTTGACACATTGGCCGAAGAAAGGAGAGGGATGCATTATGGGATATGACTAGTCCAGCCATCCTTATCTGGGTTAATGTGTGCCTTCCTGTCTTTTAGGTCCCGTGCAGCCCACCAAGGTCTGCTAGCACCATAAAGTTTAGTTCATTTAATTAATTAATTTATTTATTTAAGTAATTTAAATCTATGTTTCCCATTTCCGAAGGTTCATGGTGGCTCACAATAATAAAAACATTAAATTATATAATCATTAAATAAATAAATAAATAAATAAATAAATAAAACTGATACATAAAAAAACCCTACAAAGTCCCACAACCCACTCAATACCACCACCTCATTAGTCACATCCAACCTCTCTCTCACCCCTATTCCTAAGCCACTCTTCTCCTATTCCTGCAAGCATTTGTTTGAAAATGCTTTTTCAAACAAAAAAGTCTTGCACTGCCCACGGAAGATGCTCAGGCCCAGGCTCAAATGAACCTCTGGGAGAATGGAGTTCCATAATACAGGGGCAGCAACCAAGAACGCCTCCCTGTGAGCCCTTGTCATATGAACAAGAAATTCCGAACTTCCAAACCGAGTTCATACATTCAAAACCGGGGTTTTTGGCATTCCAAACTGGTTCGGATTCGACCAAACAGTTCGGTCGAATAGTGTGTGTAACTATATATATATATTACATAAACATATTTCTTATATAAAGTGTGTATATTATGTACGCATGTGTGTGTTTACACACACGGCAGGAGGAGCGTGTGCACATACATGTATAATGTATTATTTAAGTTAAGCATGGATAAAGCCTGGGTGGAATGTACACTACTAAACTACCTGTAAATGTTCTTCCTTCTGAGAAGACTAGCATCATTAACACTTTCCTGGAGAATTAACAGATCTGGTTGCATGCAGTGATAGTTTCCAATTTCTATTTTTATTATTTTCTCTTTTATTTGTGGCTTTGAATGTGTCTCAGTTCTTTCCTATATAAAGGTCCAAAGGTAAAGGACATTTATTATATTCCCAAAGATGTGAAAAAGGCTGACTATGGCTGTTTTAAGATAAGTGCCTCCTCACCCCAATGCAGTCCTGCAATATGCATGTTGGGTGTGTAGTTAGTGGGTAATGGGTGGGGAGATGCTTGTTTAACACAGCCTGTGACAACAAAACCCACCCACAGGTGGAAAATACACCTAGAGATGCTGGAAAAGCTTCAATGAATTAAACAAATAAAATGCCCTTGAACAATGTGAGAACTGCATACTGAGGTGCATGAGTGGCAGGCAACTCAACGTATGTTGCTAGAATGTATTAAAGGCTTGCAAAAATAATGCCTATGAAGCCAGACTGCACGTTTATTGGGTTGTGACAGGCCAAAAGGTGTACAAATGATTCCTGTACCTGAAAAGGCTGATTTGGTCCATCAACTTGCAAAGAGACAGGAATAATGATGCTCAAATCATGCCTGGCAGATGTTCATCTGAACTGGTATTTAAAATTTCCAATGTTGGGGAGTCGATAAACTTTCTTGATAACTGCCTGTCATTTCTATAGTTTGAAACTCTTTCTAATGTTTCAGTTATATTCCTTCCTGCAACTTCTGCCCATTGCTCCTTGTTCTAATTTGTGTCAAAGAAAGCAATGAATCTCTATCTTCTTTATGCATTTGACACATTTGAAAACTTATGTCTCCCCTCACTGAACATGCCCAGTTCCTCCAGGAGTGGATTGAAGGGGGAAATTGAGACCTTGCGAACAGCTCTGTATGGAGGGATTTGAGCTGCTATAAATAATCCCTGGGTTCTCATTATCTCTCTCTCTGTAAACTCTCATTGTGTTCTAGAAACCTCTTTAAATGTCTGTGCCGAAGTCCATCAGTACAATGAGCTCTTTCCTTTCCTAAATGGAACGGAGATGGGGAGAGGGGGAAAACAAAGAGATTTGGGCAGGGGACACCAGTGGTGGAATGCTTTTCCTGCCCCACAGAGCAGCCATTGCTCTGATAAGGGAAATAATATGGAATTTAATTGAAATAAAAAGAGCAATCTGAGAAATTCTGGCCCTTTTTACACGGATGCCCCCTCACTCCCCCATGTGTGCATGGGTGGGGTGGGGCCATCCATGTGACTGCCAGTGGGATGGGTGGGGGTGCAATCTTCACCAATGAAGATTGGTGTGCGTCCATGTGCCGGCCTGCACACACGCTGCCACCTCCATCCAGCCCCCGCGAACTGCGGTACCTCCGCAGTCCATTTGAAAAGAGCCATTCTTCCAGTACACAGAGAAGTTGGGGAAAGTCATCATCTCAGTCTTCCTGACTGTTCCTTATCGGGGATCTAATATAAATAAACATTCTCACAACAAAGTCCACCAGGAATTTACATATTAAAGTGTTTCCTTTATCATTTGTTTGCTTTAGATTGCCTTGGAAATGAGTCATTCAGAAAGGTGACTAGAGTTCTTAAACTGTTTTACCTGGTTGAGTTGGGCTTAATTTGTCACTGATCATTTCCTAACAGTTCTTGACTACTTCAAAGGGGTCCTCTGCCTGCTTGCACCGGTCCATCAGTCCACTGGGAATTCTCCAGATCTCCAGATAGCCCAATCTGCCCTTGCCCAGTGCCTCATCCTCACAAGGAGGTGAATCATACCATTCTGAACCAGCTGCAGCTTCTGTACAGTCATCAAGGGCAGCCCCACGTAGAGCACATTGCAATAATCTAGCCACAAGGTGATGAAAGCCTGGATGACAGTGGCCAGAGCTAAGTCAGTTTATTCCAGCTTTCACCATTTAAACAAATATACAACAATTGGAATAAATACAACCAAAAAAGGATAAAACAGGAGTGATGAAAACTACATCACTTTTGCCTACATAGCTGTAGTATTCAGTAATGTTGAAACATCACAGTCAACAGGGTAGCTCATGATAGCACAGCTACAAATCATAAAACTTTTTTCTCAGGCAGAGGGCAAGCATAAAGAATGAGGCCAAAGCTTTTAACACATTCATATCTTTTGAGGATAAGAGGAAAACAATCCTTTGTGACTGGGTAATAAAAGATTCTTCCTCAAACAGAGGAGTTAACCAACAGGCTCTCAGGTCTTCATCCATAGGACAGGAGAACAAAACGTGCTCCAATGTCTCGACCTCATCCATAAAACAAGTGCAGCGTCTATTGCTTTAGTCCACTTTTTCTGCTGTGCCTTTTGTAATTTCTGAATCAAAAAGCTGAGACCAAATCAAGGTCAGGATTCTATGGAGCTGAAACTCCAGGAGCTGGGTAAGATATAATTCCAATTGGAAACAGATCTTAAAAAAAGGGTACCATGGTGTTATTTTTGTAGATATTACTTTAGCCAACTCCTTTTGAGCCAAAATGTCTGTAAGCCTCAATTTTAAATCATTCCGAAGCGGACAGCCAGAGAATGATAAGCAAAGGTCAGGGGGAAACCCAATCCTGTTCAGAGTCTTAGTAAGCTCATCCCACCATCTATATTTTATACTTCCCTCGGGTTGAGATTGTATAGGGCAGACGCAAAGGTTCCAGACATTGAATCTTGTTACCAATAGCATAGGGTTTTCAGTTTAGCTGTGGTACTCACTGGGTACAATCATGTTTCTACATGCATCATAGGGTATTTTCAGATGTTACAAGATCACGCTCAACCACAGTCAATTCCCTGTGGTGGGGAATGGTCCCATAATGTCTGTTGGGGAACCGGAAGTTCCCCCCCAGATGTTTACCACGCTCAATCCCCGCCGGGAATCACATTCACCACGCAATCGACTGACTCAGCGGGGCCGGTGCTGATCACGTGGTGAAGGTGATTCCCAGTGGGGATGAAGGGGCCCATCACATCTGGATGGGGATCACGGCCCGGAATCCCCGCCGGGATTCCGGCGCGTGGTCATTTCGGACAGGTGCTGTGGCCGCGGCACCTGCCTGTCTCCCCAGAGGACGGGTGGCGAGGGAGCGTGGGGGGGCGGGGTCGTGCAGCCGCACATTGTGCCGCGCGGCCCTGCCCCCTCCCCGATTCCCCGCCGGGATCCCCCGGCATGTCTGTTGGCGGTGCTGGAATGATCCCGGCGGGGAATCTCAGGGTTGTTTCCGTGACGGGGCGAAGCTGCCCCATCATGTCTGAAAATACCCATAGATATCGGAGTGCAATTAGGAACCCCCAATGTACCTCTGGTAAACTTATTTTACACTACCTCAGATTCCTTTGAGTAACTAAAGAAGCAAATCTCTGCTCTATACAGGAGCTGAGCTAATGCTTTTGTTTGAAAAACCTTAATGGCAGACACTACAGCTGGACTTTCTGTTGATCTATATAGCCGCAATATCCCAGTTATCGAACTGGTGGCTTTCTTTGTCAGACTTTTCAAGTCCATTATCCATGAACCTGAGGCAGAAAAACAAACCTCTAAATACACATAATGCGAAACCTGTGGTAAATAATGTTTACCTGGTATCCACCTGCTTATGACTTGAGAGTACCCAAAGTAAATTACTTGTGACTTCTGGGGATTAACAGTCATGCAGTAATGATGCAGATGGTTTAAACAGTTCTGGAGATCTTTTTGAGTTTGAAAAATCAGAACTACATCATCTGCATACATCAGAATAGCCAAGGTCCTGTCAGAAATCCTAGGAGGTGTTTGGGTCACTCTGTTAATTATACTGGCCAAAGCATGAATAAAAAGATTTAAAAGTAGTGGTGCCAACAAGCACCCCTGCCTCACCCTGGTCTTGATTGGGAAAAACCTAGAATGGTTACCAGCAAAATCAAGTCTAGCAGTAGCTTTTGTATCTCAGTGTAGTAATGTTATCATATCAAAAAGAGGACGATTAATGCCCATATCTAACAGCTTATCCCACAACTTCCCTCTGTTTACTATGTCAAAGGCTTTGGAGAAATTGATGAAGGCCACATACAGTCTGCCACCTTGGACAGAGACATATTTGTCTATCAGATACATGAGGGTAAAGCTGTTATCCAAAATGGACCGACCCTGGAAGAAACCTGCTTGTTCTTCTGCCAGGAGATGCTTTTCTGTCACCCAACCTTGCAATTCCTCCAAAAGAAAGTGGGAGATCTGATCAGAAAGAAAGGCCACAGCCTTCTCTCTGGGTGAAAAGCACTCTTGGCCACCACCGCAACCTAACAATTCAGGTGCAGTAAGGGGTCCAGAAGCACTCCAAGGCTGATTGACCAAAGGGGGTCACCAGTCAGACCCCATCAATAACAGGAGTCCTAATCCTCTCCAAGTCACAAGGCCGGCCCACCATCATCACCTCAGACTTACCAGGATTCAGCTTTAGTTGGCTCACCCTCATCCAGTTCACGACAATAGCCAGGCATAGGGTGAGCACTGAGACTGCAGGGCCTGGGCCAATGAAAAAGACAAGAGAGGTAAAGCTGGGTGTCATCAGCATACTGATGGCACTTCACCCCAAATCTCTGAATGACCTTGCCCAGTGGCCTCATTGAACAGGGGGGGAGACAGAATAGAACACTACGGGACCCCACAGGGGAGGTCCCGAGAGGATGATGAGAAATTGCCCATCACTGCTCTGTAGGACCTCCCTGACAGGAAGGAGTGGAACCACTCAAGAGTGGTCCCACACACCCGCACCAGGTCCTGCAGTTGTGTCAGCAACACCTAGTGATCAATAGCAGTGCTGAAGTGATGCTTGCCCCTGTGGTAGGTGGTAAGAACAGTGGCAAATGTTAGGTGTAGAGATACCTATTTCTTGCTAAACTCCCCTTCCTTATCTCCCAATCTTTCTCCCTTTTTCTGCTCACACCATCTCTACCTCCTTACCAGCTATGTGCCAATGGTCCCTTTTTTGAAAACCACACTGTATCTCCACCATTTCAGGCCCACACATAAACGCTAAGGCAGGGTCCTCTTTGCTTCAGGTTCGTGGGTTAGATTTTCTTAGTATTGCCAGGCTGGGTATAGAAAGGCATCTACTAGATCTACTTATTTCTGTCCACACCAACAATTCTGCGAGGGTTAGACTGGGGAATGATGGAAGCTTGGCCAACCCGATTCGTATCATGAGCGCTGTTAGACAGGGGTGCGTCCTTGCGCCCATACTCTTTAACATCGATCTAAGTGATCTACCTGAGAAACTGCGAACTTTAGAGTGTTGCCACCCAAAATTAAAAGATAGGACAATAGGGGCTTTAATGTATGCAGATGACATAGTTATTATGTTGCAGACAAGGAAAGGGTTGCAATATCAGCTGGAATTCTTACTGGATTATTGTATGGAACATGAATTAGCTATAAACTTTCAAAAATCCCAAATTATGACATTGGGAAAGAAAATCCCGAGATATAAATGGGTTAATAGAAGTAAACATTTTTCCTTTACTGATTCGTATGTATATCTTGGGATTACTTTGTCCAACAATGGCCTTTGGGAGAAACATAACAAATTAATTGCATTAAAGGCCACTGAAGCATCTAGAGGACTTTTAAGGTTGGCCAGGAGATCTGTTGGGATCAATATCTGTTATTTTAGATGTATTTAAGGCAAAAGTGCAATCCTTGCTTAACATTTGGCTCTGAAATTGTACCAATACATAATATTCAGATACTGGAAATTGTACAAAATAAATTCCTGAGGAGCCTGTTAGGGCTTCCGCAGTGTGTACCTGCTGCTGTGGTTAGAGTGGAGACAGGTATATTGGCTATTAATCAGCCAGAAACTTCCCTGACTGCCCTATGCTTAAAAGAAGAATTGGAGTGCATAGGAGGTCGCTGCTACCCCTGGATCTCCCAGATACTGCTGAGTTTGAGGAACATGGGTGTGTCTTTTTCCTGCTTCTGGGGGGAAAATGTTGCCCAACAAAGGATCCTGGTAGACCTAAGAACAACGGATATAGCAAAACAAGAAGATATGGCAGTATTGGCAGCATAGAAAGTGGCACCTAATCTTTAAGCTTTAAGGGTCAACATAAATTTGACAAATATTTTGATATGTTAAGTGATCCTATATCCCGTAGATCCTTTATGCAATTTCAATTCCAATTATTTTCCTCTGCAGTCCTTAGAGGACGTTATGAAAAAATGCCATATGAAACCCGAACCTGTCCATGTACGTCAGTAGATATAGAGGACATAAAACACTTTTTACTGAACTGCAACTTTTATGCAGATATTAGACAGACTTGTCTGAACCCAATCTGGGAAAATGCAGAATTCTTGCCTGCTGAATGTAAAATAGAGTTATTGCTAGCTACACATGAAGTGCAAGTTATGAGGGCAGTTACTTCATTTGCCTTCATTGCTGGGAAGCTTCGTAAGGAAGAGCTGAGTTAGGCTCCTTGGGAGCTTCTTTATAATGACACCAATTTGAAGGCTTTAGTAGCTATTCTAGATGATGGCTTGTATCTATCATAATTCTTGTTTATTATGAGTTTTATTTTATTTTATCTTTAATCTTATTCTATGAGACTAATGTAATATATATACTATTGTATACTGTTTTTGACTGTGACTGCGGCATATTGGCTATGGCAAAAGCTAACGTCTGAATAAACTTAACTTGACTTGTATTGCCAGGCTATGCAGTCAATGCAGAATTCACTCCCCAGACTCATGGGGCCACTGGTCTCCATATGAAAAATAGAATGCCTGAGGGGTCTGAACTCTGAAGCATCCCAAACCATGGTCAACTTTTCCATCATGTGTTTCCTGCCTGAAAGTTATTATGCATGAAGAGATAATAGGAGCCAGTGACACTGTAAAGTGTATCATGTAATTTCACGGAATTAAGCCCCTCCCCGCACCCTCCAGTATTTACAGTAACAAATAAAGACTAGATCTTAACTGGTTCCAATGTAAACTATTTTACAACAGAGTATTCAATTTAACATGATATGTTGTTGCCAAGGTTCAAAGCTGTGTTAATTAACATGTGGTTTTACTCTTTTTAAATTCATCCTTGTATTTCATGACTTTTGAAGCCACCATGACACAACTGTATTGTAACACTGATATGTTTGATGACAGCATAAAACAATGGAAAAATAGGAAATGTAGCAAAAAAAATAACTTACCCCTAAACCACAGCATATTTTCTTATGAAACATTAGTATCCCTCAAGCCACTAGATTTTTCTGTCCTGTGAAATAAGATGAACTTCATTAAAGCAAATATTAACACATACTACAGAACTCATCTTTCTGCTGGACTCAATAGAATTGACTTAATTCTGTTTTCTCACCGGTTTTGCTTGGGTCATTGAGTTCAGTGAAGTTCACTCCCAGTTTAAAGTGGCACAAGTAAAAGGGAAATCAGACCATTGTTTCAGAAAAAGTAGCTTCCGTGAACAATCTCATATTGAGGTTTTGACCCCGCCCCCTCTCTAAAACCTATATACATAAGCAATAGAGATGGAACCCGTATTTCATTGAGGTCAATGGCAAGTTCTATTGAGTAAATGAGAATTTGCCTACTGCTTCTGAAAGGGTGTTTTTAAACAAGCAAGGTGATGAGTGAGGAATGGCTTCACTCTCTCAGGTGGAGAGCATGGGGAGGGATCCAAACAATGAGGATGTGGCTCCCAGCGTGGCTACCCCGTCCATGGAGGCAAGTCACCATGTTCTCCCTCTGCCACGGACCATGAGAAGTGCACTGGGCTGGCCTTTGCAATTGACATGTCCCCACCATGAGCACTGGGGAACCTGGACCCCCAGCACTTCTGGCCAGTTCTTGTGGCTTGCAAAGGTTGCCTATGAGTGGAGGACTAGTCTGCTGGCACGGCTGGCTGCTGTCTTTCATATGGACGGGGGCTCCATGACTGCCCATTGCCACAGAGCCATTTGGCCTGCCCCACATGGGGCACTCCGGATTTCTCGGCAGTGCTCTGTGAGTGGTCATGAGCGGGTACTCCATGGCTCACGGGAGTGCACATTCCCTGTTCCACCTTCAGATGGGCAGTCAGATGCATGGTCCCTGGGTGGCCCTGCAGGGTAGCATCTCATTAAAACACCAAGTGTCATGTTAGGAGTTGTGAGGGAAAAGAGAAAGTTCAGTCAGCTTAATGGACTGTTGAGGACTTAAACAAGTCGAAGGACTCTAGCTTTCTCACTAGGGTGTCAAGAAGATGTATTTCAAATAGACTTTCCTAGGGAATCAGCAGATTCTTTTTTCAAGTAGGTTTATTGCTAACTTGCTAAAATGAGTTTGGTCTCATGCCAATGGAGACCTTACAGATCAAATAAGGTAACACAAAATCTTTATTAAATCAGAGCTCTCTTCAAATTGAAGCTTTTTTGCGGGAATGGAATTTTCCTCACTCTTCGTATTACCCAAGCAGTAGGAGGCTGACAGTTTCCTAGCTAAACTTATGAAGACTCTTTTTCCTGATGGAGTATTTATTAGTACACACAGATGTCAGCCACTCGATCTGCCTATTAGCCACCTCACTGAGGTGGAAATCTTGCTTGACAGAAGATTAAACTTCCTGCCAGCCGTAAAAATATTGTTCTATTACAAGGAGAAAGTGCTGGCAGAAGAATAGTCATGGCACATCTAATAGAGAACAATGGATTATTCATTACCAAAATGGGAGTCTCCTGCAATACAGTAATTTAATATGCACCAGTTAAAATGAAATGATGATCAAACAACTTACTGTCTAGCTGACAGTTATTGCTTTAATTGTGGCAGGCAAACAAGTTGTAACAGTGCTGTGATTGGAAAGTGCTACATTTCAGTTCACAGTTGAGTGGGATTGGATGGTTCAGAGGTGAAGATTCTTTGTTCTCTATGGAACTGGTATGAATCAGCAAAGGTTAGTGGTTACAAGTTTGTTTAATCTGTGGATAAAAACATTTTGGTGTCACTGTCTATTTGCCAAGCTAAGTGGAATCAGTCATTTGAATCCACTTGCACCTCAAAAATCTGTTACGGTCAGCAGTGTCATTCTTACCAATCTCCAAAATGATGCCAGTGACTGAACATACTTGGACATACTTTTAGATCTCATCTGTAGAAATTGTTCCATGCAATGATGGTGCGGGCTGGTTTGTTTTGGCAGTTCAGGGCGGTTGCCCTAGTCCATGATTTTCACTTCCAGTGGTACCAAGCCAACTGACATTGGATAAAATACTTCTTATTTCAAGAGTAAGTGTGTTTCAGATTGTGGCTTTAGCCTCTGCCTAAGTCTCCATGAGTCTAATGCCATACCACATTCTGGTGGATGAAGGGAGAAAGATGTATGTAACAGCTCTGTGCCTGTGGGATTCTGGGATTTCCTTGTGCTGGAATTATCCCTGGCTGATGTCTTAGGGGCCATAATTCCTTAAAATTATTACACTTGCATTAACATTCCAATTTCAAATTTCATCCTTTTTGACCTTAACATTTTTCACAAAAATGGTTGAGAACTGAACAAGATTTTGAGGAAAAATGGACACAACTCCTTCTTAGCTGCCTGAGAAATTGAGATGGAGTGCACTAGAGCAGAAAGTCTGTTATCCTGGGTTTGCAAGGAGGTTATCATAACTCTGGATGTTAAAAAAGCAAATCATAATTGCAGTTGAGGAATAAGGCATCTCTGGTATAAACAAAACCAATAAAACTCTGAAAAAGGTAATAATGAAATCAATTATGGAAAATACCTAAATGAGAAGCCATGGAAAGTTAATGTACATGTTGGAAAATAGAAAAAGAAAAGATTACACCAAAGAATCCTATTGCAATAAGAATATTGAAGACAAGAAGTTGCATTTAAAAACTGCTGTTATGTGAAGAGCTTATTCTATGTAATGAATACTGTAGTCTGGGGATATGCTCCTTTAGTGTCTGTGACTAATGTATGTCCTAAATTTGTAAACAAATCAGATTAAAAGAGAGTTAGCTCTAAGACAAGCAGGAAAATGAAAAAGACACACATTAAAAGCATTATTTTCATCACCCTCAGTATGAATCCCCCAACAAACTTTCATGGACTCCCTTTTTCACTGCAGTGTTGTGCTAGAGCTCATTTGATGTTATACATTGCATATATATGTAATGGTAGGTTAAGGTTACATGTTTATTAAAAGGAAGGCTACAGAGCTTAGCCAAAATATGATCATCCTAGATAAAAGCTGATTCATTTTGGCCCAAGGGCAGAATCACTGAAATAAATCCCACTAAGCGCTAAAATTGGAGAGAATCAAAGTTACAAATCTGGCAAGCAAGAGCATTAATCTAGAAGCACTCTATACACTGTATTATAGCTAGGATTTCAATGTACTCATTCCTTAGAAAAACATCTGCTTTACATTACGCCTGCAGTGAAGAGTAAGTTGATTTCACAACACTTCTGTGTTGAATAACAATAACTATTTGCTGGGCCATTCTTAACATAGACTTTTGGAAAAAGTGTAGTTGCGGGAATATTGACACAGTATCATCCTAAAGGAAGAAAAAAATAGGTAAGTATTAAAGCTCATTTTGAAACTATATTTCAGAACCTTACATAACAATCTTAACTTTGTTGGCATACTGACCATTCGATATCCAAAGAAGACACTGAATGATTTGATTGGAACAGTAAGGACCAGCATTTCAGATCAGGCCTGTTGAGAGAAACCTGGGGCCCCAATACATCCTGGTAACTAAGGCCCCTACTTTCCATTCCCCCTTCATAATTTTTAAATAAGTTTTTGGAAATCATACTGGTACTTTATTTACACATGTGTTACTTCAAAGTATTATTTTACTCATAATATTATCATCATCATCATCAACAACTTTTATTTGTACCCCGCTCTCTCTCACCTATGGCGACTCGAGGCGGCTAACAACAAAAGTAAAAAACATCTAAAGAAGAACAACAATTACAATTAAGCACAAACCACGCAGTCTAAATAACCCCTCTGTTGACATAACAACATTTCATAATATAATTCCTCATTTTTAACCGTCCCCTCTCCTCCCTCACAAAATTCAATATAATACAACAAATCAATAATACTACAGCATATTATACCAGTCCTTCCATATGCTCCATCCCTGCTGCCACCAGGGAAGGAGCCCATCAACACCCCCCCCNGTACCCTCCTGCTCTCACCAGGAGGGGGGGGGACCTATTATCCACAACAATACCCGAATACAATAACAATCCAAATATCAAATTAAACATTTCTAAATCAGCAAAACAAAACCCCTCAATTTCTTAACCTAATTCCAAGAAAAAGCCAACCCCCACCCATCCTAACCCCCACCTCCCACACCTTCCCCTGCTGCCACCAGGGGTTGGTGCCAGACCTTCCCCCCCACTCAATATACCCTTCCCCAATACAACCCCTATCCCACCCCAAACCCAACAAAATACAACTTACAAAAGTACCAAGCCCCTAAATCCCCTACAGTCCCTGAAGGGTGGCATGGTGGGTGCTTTGAGATCTTCAACTGAAGGACCTTCGTAACAGTCCTCGGATGCAGCAGTGGTATCTGATGTAGTGTCCGTCCGGCAGAAGGGCCCCTGGGTGCCCCGGCCCAGCAAACGGCCCCACCCTGGGAGTTATTACCTGGAGAAGGGGAGGGAAACGCAGAATGACAACAGGCTCCTCCAGTCCAGACAGCCCCAATCCCCCCAGCACCAAACACAGCTTAGTATATACATTTGTATATACAGTCTATACATATTTTTTTTTGCAAGGGGTGCTGCTGAGTTTGGGGCTTGGTACAATTGTGCCCCATTTACTCTCCCATCAGACTTGTTGCTGGTGCTCAGCACTCTAGCCTGGTTTACAAAGGCTTTAAGCATAGGTTTAAAGGCAGAGAGACTTCACTGGGCTTATTTGTACATTTAAAACATTCACATTCTAGTCGTCTGCACATGAAAGAAAGAAAGAAAGAAAGAAAGAAAGAAAGAAAGAGGCAAAAAGCAGCCTGGAGTAACCGTGTGGAGTTGTTTCTGAGAGGCTGCTGTGATATCTGAACCGTTGTACCATTGGGGATACCACATAGTATAGCTTTTCAAATATCACAAGGATAGAGTTGCTATGCCTCCCCTTTAATCCAGGCCGCGGCTTATAAAAAATACATGGTGCAGGGCTGCATTGGAGATTAGCTAATGTAACACCAATTTTTAAGACAGGCTCCAGTTGTGAGCTTGGAAACTACACACTGGCATAGCTATACGGGTATTGGGGGGGGGGGGCAATTTTATTTAATTTATTTATTTACTTACTTATTTATTTAAAATTTATATCCCGCCCCTCCTGCCCACAGGGCAGCCCGGAGCGGCGAACAACACTCAATAACAATTTAATTTTTTTAAAAAAAAATAGAATACAATGTGGGGAAACCCCATCCCCCACCCCTACCCCTCGCCAAAAGCCTGGCGGAACAGCGAGGTCTTACATACACACCGAAACAGCAGGAGAGTGGGAGCCAACCGAGCCTCCTCCGGGAGCGAATTCCACAGCACACGGGCGACCACCGGAAAAAGATCTAACATCGGTGGCCACCCGCCTCGCCCGGGGAACCTCCAAAAAGGCTCCCAAGGACGATCTCAAGGGTCGCACGGGCACATGGGGCCCAGGCCCTTTGTGGGGGGGGGGCAGCACCAGAAGTGAGTCTGCCCAGGCTGGCTCCTTGATCCAGCACCCACTGGCTGACTCACTGGCTTGGCAGGGCCCCCTTGGAAGTAGTCTTGATGGGGGTGGGGGAGAAACTGGCTTTCTCCTCCTGCCCAACCATCCGCCCACATGCTCACCCACCTGGTGCCAGCCCACTGTTTGCCACCACCGAGTCTGTCTCAGACTCCGACAGGTTCAAAGGCCCTGCTGCACTGTCACACACGTACGCACACGGGGATCACCATGTTTCCTTTCCTGGCATGTTGGGAAATGCAGTCCCAGCATTCTACGCTTAGGAAACATGGTGGCCCTGCAGCATGTACACGTGTGTGGTGGCGCAGTGGGACCTTTGATTGAAACAGCAGCAGGCAAGGCAAGGCAAGTGTGCGCGTGCATGGGTGTGTGTGAGAGAACGAATGTGTGCGTGTGTGTGTGTGTGAGAGAGAGAGAGAGAGAGAGAAAATGCATGTGTGATGAGAGTGAGAAAGAACGAATAAGTGTGTGTGTGTGAGAGAGAGAGAATGAATGAGTGTGTGCGTGTCTCCTGCATCCCACTCCCTCCCACCTGCAATCTGCCCCCCATCTCTCTGAGCCCCTCCCACCTAAATCCCCCTACTCTATAGAAGGGATGAATAGAATTCTCTATGAGGAGAGACTCAACAAGTTGGGGCTGTTTAACTTGAAGAGGAAGCAATTAAGGGGGAACTAGTAGCACTATAGAAATTATATGTATTAGTAGAATATGACAGAAGTTTATAAAATCATGAGTGGCGTGGAGAAACTAAATAGGGCACGGTTATTTGTCCTTTCTCACAATAAGAGAACAAGTGGACGCTCTGAAGTTAAATGGCAGAAGATTTAAAATGAACAAAAGGAAGCACTTTTTCACACAGTGGGCAATATAGTTGTGGAACTCATTGCCAGAGGAGGCAGTGAAAGCCAGCAGCATAAATATCTTCAAATGGAAATTAGATACATTCTTAGAGGCTAGAGTCATAAACACCTACTAGTTAGGACTTAAATTCTTGGCTACTGAGAAGATGGGTCACCTCTCCATGGCCTGTACATGTACATCTCCTAAGCTACCGGAGCTGGCCATTGTTGGAGACAGGATGCTGGGATAAATACTTAGACTGCTGGTCCAACCCGGTATAGCACTTCTCATGTTCTTCTCTTATTTTTAACTGAACACCAAAATTAATTACAGTAATACTTTCCATTTTCTAACAGGTGAGTCAGGGTATACTTGTAAAACATTCCTATATAAGAAGGGAGCTCCTACTGCCATTTTGCACAGGGCCCAAACTTCCCTGGGCCTAGCACCCCCTCTGTGGTTTTATGGTATGATTGTTCTTTCATAACAGAACAGAAATATAACAAGCTATATATTGTGTATGTTAAAAGTATATAATAAATGAAAACAGAAATAGAAGATAATGATTTAGAACAGCGTTAGATTTTTCTCACTCTTTTTTGCCCTCTAACAAGATGTAATCTCTTTCGGTGAAATATCCAAGCCAAAGGAGAAAGTTTCAGAGAGCTGTATGTGAAAACTGAGGCATCTAATTGAAACTACTTTACAACCATAAAAAACAGCTGTCACCATATGAAAACTAGTAAAGTGACAAATATGCTTCACCAGTTATTCACTAGTGAAGTTTCTTCACTACAGTCATTCATAAATGTACAGAATCAAAAGATCGTGGTTACTGTCTCTACAACCTAGGTTTACTCTGTGACAATTTTTGAGGCACAAATGATACTAAGAATTAGGAACCAAATTAATTATAATTTGTGCCTTTGAAAAGCTAGCCTCAGACACTCCACTTTCTGTTTTGTTCAGCTTCAAAACCCTGTGAGAGCCAGCAACTGGGCATCAAATCATATATAGAAATCTAGAACCTTTAAGCATTCACTTTTTTACATTGCTCTTCAAAATTCAAACTGGTGTTCAACTTTTTCAGAGTGCTCTTGTAAATAATGCATATTTGGATGGGAAAGAATAGATAACTGTCTCAAGCTCAAAGACCTTTATGAATCTACCAAGGTCAATATCTCCTTCCCATTCTATCAGAATACCATCTGGCCTGGGTGACTTGCGATAAATAGATCGATCGATCGATAGATAGATAGATAGATAGATAGATAGATTTATTTACAGCCTAGGCCAAATAACAAATATCCATGCAAATAATAACCATACTAAAATACACAAGTAATGTCCAATTTACTGAATACTCAGCATAAAAGAAAAACAGTTTAAAAATTAAATAAAACTTCCAACAACGGGGAAGCCCCAAAATTTTGTGATATGGAGACAGCTAAAATATTTGCCCTTCTCAAGTAAACAACTCTTTCTGTATCTTCCTGGCTCCAACAACATACCTTGTCAGCACATACACTGCAGGAAGGGAGGTCTGCTGTAGTATCCATATTGTCTTCTCCAATAAGGAGAAAGACTCAGTTATATGTGGGTTAGACTCAAGAATAGGATAGGAGATAAAAATCTAAGTCTAAGTACCTGATAAAAGGGACAGTTACACAGTAGGTGACTAGTATCTTCAACTGTTTTGCCATCATAAGGGCAGCATCTCCGATTGAAAGGTACCTTCCCCCCATCTACCTCTCAGTTCTATTGAATCGATCTGGTTGAAACAAAGTTTGGTGAATGACTCACGATGATTAGCAGAGGGTACTAATGAAAGATATCTAGCAGGGGCCAAATAAAGATGGATAAGCTGGTACAAGGGAGCAGATTTTATAGATTTAACTGCCATGAGATCATCGTGCACAGGCCTTTTTCACACAAACACCCTAACACTGATAAAATGGGTGTTACATTGTATTACACATGTTGCAGGGCACCCATAGAGCACACCTGCAGCCCTGCAACATGTGTAATAAAATGTAACACCCATTTTATCAGTGTTAGAGCATCTGTGTGAAAAGGGCCAAAGTGATATCTAAAAAGCGATCTTTTATAAATTGCCCCTCATTTGGTAAGGGTAATCTTGGCATCTACCAAGAGGTCACTCAACCCAGCAACCCGTAATGAGTGTTTTATGTTGTTAAGCCATGTCTGAGAGTAGGTGTCTAGCTCCTCTAATTCCAACTGAACCTCTTTTGGAAAACGCCCCGGGAGATAGGCTCTCACCTTTAGCCAGTACATGACCGGACGAAGTCTGGGTAGGCTGGCTAAATTCACTGACCCTGTCTCCACCCGCCCTAGGTGTCATTGAAGGGGCCAAGAGCAATTTCCTAAGGAAGCTTACTTGTGCCTTCTCCTCTCCACTGTTTCACAAGCACTGGGGTCAAACCCCCAGATATCTGCCCCATGCAGGAGAGTGGAATCTAGTTTGGCCCTACCGACTGTCAGGGCCTCTATCCTGCCTTCTTCTTCTTCTGTTATTCACACAATATCCCTTAAAATTGTTGATTAGACGCTAGAGTCCAATTTTTGTGTAAGATAGCAATACCACATCATCGGTGTCGAGTAATACAGGGATCTCTTGTCAAATAATCTAGGCAGATGGCAACTGACCTTTTGCAAGGAAGATCTTGGGTTGTTGAGACAGATTAAAAAGGACGGGATCCAAAACACATCCATGTCTCACCCCTTACTTAACTGGAAAGGAACTGGCTGTCTCTCCTGATAGCCCGTAATGGACCTTTGCTGAGTTGTTCTCATGGTAAGTCCTAAGTAGCTGGATTAAGGCAGGATCCATTTCCAGTGAGGACAACTTGACCCATAAAATACTTCTTTCTGTGATGTCAAAGGCATCATTCAGGTCCATAAAGGCACTGAACAGACTTTGTTTCTTCCTTAAAAAGGAAGAAGCTAGGTGGTACAGCACAAAACACTGGTCAGTGCAGGAGTATCCAAATTGGAATCCCGCCTGTTCCTCGCCTAGAATATGGCAGTCTGAGATCCAATCATAAATAAAGCCTAACAGATGTTGACCATAAAGCTTAGCAGGTGTGTAAAGCAGACTAATCTGCCTATACACACCCATGTTCGAGCTATCGCCTTTCTTGAAGATTGGCACAAAAATGATTTGCTTCCAATCAGTGGGCAAGATATTATGCTCAGTGATGAAACTGAAAAGTTCAAACAGCACAGTGGCCCCAAAGGGCATGTCCGCTTTGAATAACCCTGGCAGCAATACATCTACACCTGGTGCTTTTCCTGATCTTAGTCTGTCCATAATGTGTGACCATAGGAGCCGCCCATGGCTCTGTATTAGCTAATCTTCAATCTTCCGGGAAAGAGGAGAATTTTAGCGATAAGTTATTGATAGTAGTTCAGAATTTTCAAATTTGAGTGCTTTCAAAACCATTGGATGAATACCATCTGGCCTGGGTGACTTGCTACTGTTTAAATTGTGGATATGCAATAAGACCTCTTCTGGTGCATGATACTAATTTTAGATAATTCCTCAGATTCATCACCAACAAAAAATTGTTCTGGTGTAAATATCTTCCCAACATTAGGCCTGATTCTGTGGCCTGTGGATCCCATGTGCAGGATCTGTGCCCATCTCCATTGCTGGCATATTGTGCTGTGTGGAAACCTCACACATGCACGGCTTGCACACAAGGATCCACAGGCCATGGGATTGAACCCGTCCTCCTCTGTAAAAACTGATGCAAAGAACTGGTTTAGTTTCTCAGCAGTGGTCTTGTCATCCAGTAG
>QEPC01008088.1:203824-219270 GCA_003113815.1 Sphenodon punctatus
AGTGTTTCACAACACTCTACTGAAGAAACCATAGGCAGTCTGGATAAAGACATAAAGGGTATGAGAATGGCAAAGAGAAAGGAAAATATACACTTAAGGAAAGCAGCAGTGGATCCTCTAAAATCACAGAGAAAATAAAAGTGTTACGGTGTTTCTGTTTTTTGTTTTGTTTTTAAGGTGAGGAGGAAGGAACAGAGACACAATCTGGAGGGAGAGTTCCACATTGAGGAGCCACCACAGCAGTGGCCTTATTGTCAGTGGACTTAGGGCACAATGATGGGATTCCCAAACAAATTTACTGTACAAGTCCAAGTTACAAGGGAGATGTTGCCCTTACATTTGCCTATTACTATATTAAAAAGCATCTTGTAGAGAACGATATACAAAACAACTTTTTAATATTAGCTCACTCTCCTATGGTACATTGAATGCACAATTGAGTTTCTTTAAAAGATTAATGGGACAACACTTTGAAAAATGAATGTCTCCCAATTGGAATGTCAGGTGGAGACATGAAAGGATTTGTTTTGAATTCACTTAAAGAAGTTTGGGATCTAAATCTAGGTATAAATGTACATTTAGCTTAATCTTATAAACCTAACAAGAAATGTTATTCCAACCTGAACTCTCTGGGGATGGGAGCTGTCATTATATTACAATCCTTGTCATGCCCTATTAATGCAGTGACTTAAGACAGCACTAGAACTAAGAGCACTTATTTCATATTAGATTTGTTGCCCTAGATTATTTTGAGTCCAGGATTAATCCATGAACTGTAAGAAAGTTGGAGGCATTCAATAAATATTTGTCCCAGATGTTAGAACCTGAAAACATCTTGTAAAGGGAATCAAAAATAATTGTTTGCCTTGTGGCATTAAAACCACAGGGTTTAAACAAAAACGAAAGCTTGCATACTCTCACCAGCACCCCATCTGGGCTGCTCAAGTTCTTTTACTGAACCCCAGAAAGCTAGACATTCACGGCCAGAGTATTCCTGGAGCAGCTCCAAGTCATCCTGCTACCCTGGGTGTGCGCGCGCGCTACTCCACCATTCCTTTCAGCTTGTATGGTGGCATTGGGTAGATGATGGTATGCTTGGTGACACATCTAGGTGATGAAGTTCATTGCAGAGGTTCTTGCAGTTGGGGAGGTCCGAGCGAAGAAAATCGTGGCGTTTGTGAAGGAAGGAGGAACTTTTCAAAGCAAATCAGATGAGAGGGGTGAGGCTGGGGATGTGGAGAGGAGACATATTTCTTCTCTCTGTCTGGGTTCCAGCATCACATCTGTAATGTATCAGGATTGTTCAGCTTTGTTTTCATTTGGTCATGTGGACTGAAAAGAAAGAAAAATGCTGATTGAGTTGTCAGTTGCATGGGAGGAAGATACGGAAGATGAGTATGGTGAGAAGGCGGCTATGAGATATGCAGACCTAGCAGCAAATCGGAGAGACAAGAGATGGGACGGGTGATTCCTGTCTAAAGCAGGTTTTAGAGAGTTTTCTGCTATCGCTTTGTAAACCAATTTTTTTTATTTTTTTATTTTTAAGCAAACCATTCTAGACTGCAAGATTACAAAGAGGCCTGGGAGAGACACTAGTTGGGCTAAAGAGAGCGCATCCATGTTCATTTGGCAGATATTATTTATAACCTACATAGTCAGGGACCTGTGTTCACTGCATTTCCCCCAATTGCTGCCTACCACTTCTTGGCTGATGGTTGTGCAGTGCACAACCGACTGGTTTTCCACTCTTAGGTAGAAAACATTGATTGCTGTTTTATTTTATGTTTTGTGCAAAATCCGTTGAGTAGTTCTTTTCTCTTGCTTGAAGAGTGTTCAACACTCAGCAACAGCACCACAGTTCAGTCACTAATATTTTCTCCTTGTTTTTCTTCAGTTTTTCCTTCAGTATTCATCCTTGTCATTGTCTTCTCTGTTTTGTCAAGGCACAACTGCCTCTGCTTTTAAGCTTGGTGACAAAGAATTTTTACACCAACTTCATGTTAAAGCTGAATGCTTTAGCGTTCTGCCTCCACCACTGTGGGTGTTTTCAGACCGACGCTCTAATGCCGGCATTATTTATAAAACTGGTGTTATAGTCATGTGGTTTTAATCAGGAATAAGTGTTCAGATGACCATGGTCATATTGATATAAATAATTAAACCCTTAAGACCACCTGAATGCTTAGGCCAGTATAGGGATCTCAAGGAGGACTCTATTAATCCCATGGTTCACTGCAGCTGAATTTCATTTTCCTTCCTGCTGCTGTTTCATTATGGAGGTGGGCAGGGTTCTGCCTCTGCAGAGTGAGATCCAAGGGGTCAAGCGCGAGGCATACGGCAGCAGCAGCATCCCATTTACCTGCTTCTGGCTTGTGTGTGCCTCTACCAAACTTGGCAGATGGGAATTGGCACAGATCTGTCAAGTCCCTTCAGAAAGGGGAGAGTGAGGCCGTTTTTAGATGATCGCGGCCATGCTTGTTTTGAAAAAATGCTGGGAGCCGGGATCAGACAATATACTCCCAGCAATCACGCACCCGGAAGGGGGACGCGCATGCTTTTCCAGCTGTTATTTGACCTGGTTGAAAAATCGACCCGGTCAAATGATCATCTAAAAATGGCCTAAGAGTCCTGGTCTCAATGTCCGGCCCAGAGAGGAGACCCTCAGGCAGCATGAGCGCTGCTCAATCCACTCCAGAGACTTCATGAGTGGGGGAGGGAGGAGCACGTCTTGTGGAACTCCTGCCCAGCCAAGACAGAGAGTGGAGAGGAGGCAGAGCCCCGTGTGCAGTAGAAAGCTGTCCAGATTCAGCTCATTGTTTAAAAACACAGATAAAGGAATGAGAAAAAAATATATTTAATAAATCTAAAATAAAGGAAAAGAAAGCAGGGAACCAAGTCCCTGCATCTCTGGTTTACTTCCTTCCTGGGTGCCTCTCCTGGCTATGGGCAGCTTTGAAACCCTCTCTTCACAGCGTCCTTGCTGTCATGTCACTTGCTGCCCTGGGTCCCTGGAGTGGATGGGGAGAGGGGATGTAAACTCTACCTGCAAATCTCTATTGTCTAGGTGGGGCTTAATATCACATGCTCATTATGTCAAGATTATTTGAAATGGATATAGAGAAGACCTTTAAATCCAGGTTGAACTTTGCCAGTATTTAACCTGGACTGAGCCTGGAAGTAGAACTGTTTATACCGGTATGGCTGTTCAGACGATCACCTTTAATCCGGATTTATAGGGAATACTGGTATTATGCTTGTCTGAAAACAGCCAGTGTCAGTCAAAATCCAGTCAGTAGGAAAAGACCTGCTTAAGGGAAAAACAGGGTAGGACTGTAGCAACACTAAGAACTGAATGGTTCCTGTGCTGAAAGACTGAAAATCAACATGCTTTATGGACTAAAATTAAAGAAATAAAACAAGGGATTTTTTTCCTGACATAGTATACATCCATCTTTTTTCTATATATAAAAACAAAATAAATAAAAATAATAATGCAGTCAAACTTAATGAATTATGCTTTAGTGTCAGGCTCAAGTCAGAGAAAATGCGGCACCACTGGCTTTTCAGAGGAAGAATAAAGCTATTACCAATGGGTGGTAAGGGTAGCTGTTACAAACAGCTTTGATGTTGGAACTTTTAAAAGTCATTTCAAAGCTTTGGGTATGAGACATTCATTTTTTAAATGTCTGACTTTAGAGCTAGTCAGGTCAGTAGGAAACTTTGAAAAGGAGAAATTTTCAGCAAATACAATAAAGGGAGATTTTTGGGGAGGTCATCAGCACCCAGCATGGCCACATCGTCGCAAGTTGTGAGGAGCGGAGGTCATTTACTGCCCATTGAGGTCTACAGGGAATAAGAGGAGTCCATGCTTTCCCAGGATTGATCATCTCCATGTCACACATTGTTATATGTACGTCTGGAGATTCCTTTTTAGGCACAGGAGATCACAAGATCTATGTAATATTTTTGAGGGTTTTAGAGGAATTTGAGATTTTGAAGACCCGCTGTACAAGATTAATCTCATTTTTTTCAGTTATTATTGCCATTGTTTTTAGCCAGTGAGGATCACAGGCAGCAGTTGTATACATACATGGAGAATGCACTAGGAGAAACACACAGAGACAGCATAGCTATCACTTGTTCACCTCCATGTTTATTGTGCTATTTACAAAAGACAACACAGTAGTCCAGCCTTTATGGTTTCTGGGAATGCTCAGGCCAATGACTGATACTGACTTTCAAACCTATTCCTTCTCCCCCTGCCTGCCTCTCCCTGTGGGCCAGAACCGAGTTTGGAAAGGTTCTAAGCTCTTTCCACCTTGCATAATTTCCTGTGGAGGAAAAGCTGTCCCATTCCCCCCACCCCCTCAGTTACACACGGGCGCCTAGCCAGCCCCTTTCCAAGTTCTGCACAGGTAAATTCATGGCTTTGCCACATTACAAGGCTACCGTTCAGGTGCTTGGAACGACCAGTAGAATGTTTCTTTGTCGCTCTCCCTTAGTCCTAGGCTGAAAGGCTTATTTTGAATACTGAAATGGAGACCGGAAGAGTCTCTTTCACTTCTCCTGGAGAGATAAATGGGATAACATGCAGAATAACCAGCACTGCCCAGTTTAGCAAAACTGTATACAGTTAGCGTATGGAGGTTGATTCATGGTCAAATTGTCCTTGACTGAAAGGCAAACTTATTTTCCGGAGACTTTCCTTCACCACCACTGTGGCATAATCATGAAGTCAGATAGGTTATTGTGGAAAATTGGCTGCCAGTTATAAACCCCTCATAACCAGAGCCCAAAGTTGTTCCACTGACACATTGATAGGATTCGGACATCTAGTTTGCCCGTACCAGCCTGAAATTATCCAAACATGCCCCTGAACTGATTCTCTTTGTACAACACCTTACTTACCATGGGTCACAGTGAAAATGTTCACACAAGCCAAAATTCAACTTAAGGTTCAGGTGTATCTCCTTTTATAAAGCCATACTACAGGAGCCTGCTCTGCTCCTGCTCCACCCCCGTCTTTAGTGTTGCACCATCTGCTCTGGGCCAGCTTTGCTCGTGGTGCTCTGAAACATCTCAGAGCACTGCAAGTGGAGCAAGCTGACCAAACCTGGAGCACCAGCCAGGGGCGGAGCAGCGGTTCATCTATTCACAGATGAGCCACTGTAGCTCCACTTTTGGCCAAGAGTTGCCCTAACAACCACTACAGACCTACAGGCAGAAACCTAGAGTGGCTGGTGATCTGCTCACAGTTCTCTGGCATGGGAGGGGGAAGGGTGCTGTGTGGGTGGACTGTGGCCACAGCCACCTCTGTTTAAACCCACCACAGCAGACTTGGGCGTGGCCACTCCTGGGTCTGTTTAAAAACACCCTTTCTTCCTGATTCGTGTGGCTACTGCTGAACTTCTTGAGATGGAATTATTATTCATTTGGCACCACATCAGACAACCCGTGTTGTTGATTTTATCCCTGTCTCTCTTTGAAATCATCAGGCCCATGAGCTATTTTTCCATTCAGTTTAGAAGTAAAATGAACCATGGTCATTTGATTGCACTGAGTTGGGACTGATGTTGTGTTTGCTTAAACAACAGTTCCGAAAGGGTGTGCCGGGGCAAAAGTGCAGTGGAAGTATGTCACCAAAAATTATACTTCTATTTACATTTATTTGTATATAAATGTTTATCTTTGTACATTTGAACCCACAACATTATGTTTTGAAATCAGAACTCTTAGAACTAATCACTCTACACAACATTCACTCGCAGTGAATAAATATGACTGGGTGTGCAATCCATTTGTTATGGAACTACCTTGAAATCACTTTCCCCATGCCATTGGAAGAACAAGAACAGCTGGCTGAGATTCAACAGGCTGCAACCTTAACGTTAAACATGTTGAGCTACCACTGGACAAATTCTTGACAATTATCACCATAGAATACACAGCGATTGGGATCAAGGTAATAAACACGCAGTTACCATTTTCATCTTCACATTTCACTGATATTGTTTGGAAGCTGTACTATTCTATATTTTGTTAAATTAAAATTGAATATATACTTACAATTAATTATAGTGATATTTAAATATATGTATACACCTCTATGGATGTAAGAATGAAGTGTGTTGCCAATTCTAATTTTTTTAAAAAAATAGTGCGCCCCAGGTATCAAAAGTTTCGGAAGTATTGACTTATAAAATGGAAGTATAGGACACTCACTGTCATCATGCTGGGAGGACTAAATAAAAAAAATTGTGGACCATGTTCCCTGGTCACCACCTTTCCCAGGGGGAGTTTCCCATTCATTCCTTAAGAACATAAGAAGTGCCATACTGAATCAGACCAATGGTCCATCGAGCCCAACATCTTGTCCTCCAACAGTGGTCAATCTCGGTCGCATGGGAGAAGAAACAACAGTCACAATGGGCAATCCGTTCCCCGTTGTTCACTCCCAGCTCCCAACAGTAAGAAGTTCATCCCGTAAGCTACTTGGTTAATAGCCATGAATGGACCTATTATCTAAAAACATTTCCAGGGCACAACATGTATAATAAAATGTAACACCCATTTTATCAGTGTTAGGGCGTTTATAGACGAGACAAAGAAGGCGGCTGATCCTTTGATCAGCCGCCTTTCTTGCCGCTCGTCTACATGCGTGGCCTGCTTTTTAATCCGCGTCGGAGGGGGCAGGCGATCCTGCCCCCTCCGACGCGGATTCCCGGAGTGCCGGCTTTACGCCGCACTTCCTGGTCCCGTGCGCGAGTGCGCATGCGCAGAAGGGCGCGCATGCGCACTCGCACTCTGCACCGTGTCTGAACATCAGACACGGCACGCAGAGACGCCGCAGCGGGAAAACCCGGCGTTTAGCGATCCCGCTTGTAAGCGGGATCGTCTATAAACGCCCTTAGAGTGTCTGTGTGAAAAGGGCCCAAAATTCAGAATCCAAGTTCTATTGACTTTTCAAAGTTGGGTCATTGGCTACGTGGTCTTTTCTTTTTCTCTTTGATTGTATAAGCTTGCAAGCTATTGTAGCGAGAAGATGGACTTGATTTCTGGGAATACTCAGAATTCTTCAAACCTTTGAATCAGTGAGCAGAGACAAGCAGCATTAAGTTGATGGAATTCATTAAACATAATAAGAAATTTAAATGAATATTCACTTGTGGGGGGGGGCAGGCCTAGTCATGATTTGGGGTTGACACATGGAGTGTTACTCCAATTTACCTATAAATAGCCACCAACACACCCAACAGTCACTGTTTTTGCTGATACTACCATACTACCTCATGGTCCTTGTGGTGGCTATTATGGATTTCCTTTTAGCCTGCCCCAGAAACTATTGAAACTGTGGTAGAGGTTTGACATGTAGTGCTCCAAGTCCAGAATAAAAACCAATTTATGTAACTGTTTAAAACTGTTAGGCTGAAACTAGAGCCATGCAGCACTTTAACTGATATATTAGTCACAATCCATGAGATGTGTTATAACTTGAAGGAGATTGAGAGAGGGCTTCTAGTAAAATATCTTCTCTCTCTCTGGAACCAAGAAACCTTTCACATTCTTGTCCTGTGCGCTTTAAGCAGAGAATGAAACAGAAAATGTTCTCTTGTAGTTAGGCAGTGAAATTTTCCCAGCACAAGAGAGAGAGATGAAATACATACCACAGCAGTTACATAACTGGACTGCTCCTCTGCAGCAGAGGTTTCAAATCTCTGCCAATGACATGTCTACAAACAACCCTGCACACCTAATTCATTGCAGCTGTCATGGAAATACCTACAGGAAAGTAGTTGCAAGTAGCTACATTGTCTTAGGTTAAAAATGAATGAGACAATAGCCCACATTAGCTAACATTAGATCACACCATTTATTAGTGGTTTGCCCACACCGGACATAGAGCCACCACCCAGTCCCCACTCACGGAGTCATCTTGGCGAACATGGAACCTGCCGTGCAGGTGAATGCTGACTAATCTTGGCTGTGTGCCCACATGGCTGCTTCCTATATATTGGGTTGTGCGCAGCATACAGGTCTGCTAGGACCATAGAGTCCTGGGTGCAGTGCCTAGAGCCATCCAGGAAGCGAGCACTCTCCCAGCTATCTCTGGCACTCTGACCGTTTACTTTTGCTTTTGGAGCTCTCCCAAAAGCAAAAAACCCCAAAGAAAATAGACAAAAACACAGCCGGTGTGACTTCCTGTACCCAGAGTTCACTGTGGCTATGAGTCATGAGAGGGATGGTGGTGGGCGGCACGCAGCACCTCCCCCTTTATTATGTTCATTTACTAAACTATGTGAGTGGGGGCTCCAACAGGCTACTGTCTTATCAGTTAACACCCTTAAAGAACACCTGATGTTGGGTGTTTTCAGACGTTACGAGATCACAGTCAACCACAATCAATTCCCTGTGGTGGCTGTGATCATGGCACGTCTGTTGGGGGGAATGAATGTTCCCCCCCAGATGTTGCCACGGCGGGGAATCACTTTTGCCACGCGAGCGGCCGAAGCGGTGGCTGCCGCGTGGCAAAGGTGATTCCCCGCTGTGATGAACCCCGCCATCACTTCTGGATGGCGGCCACGGCCCAGAATCCCCACAGGGATTCCAGCCCGTGGCCGAAGTGGGCGAGCGCTGCGGCCGCATTGGCCGCGGCGGCTGCCTGTCTCCCCAGAGGGCGGGCGGCGGGGAGCATGGAGGGGGCGGGGCCGTGTGACCGCATGTTGCACCACGTGGCCCCGCCCCCTCCCCGATTCCCCGCCGGGACCCCCCGGCACGTCTGTTAGGGCGTGACGGGGTCATCCCGGCAGGGGATGAATTTATTGTTTTCGCGACGGGGCCAATCGGCCTCGTCACGTCTGAAAACACCCGTTGTCTCCAACATCTTCTGCAAGAGAATCTTCCCAAGTTTAGCAGAAAACAGAATGACAAAATTCTCCCAGACAAATAATTAACAAATAGATAAAAAAAAACACAAAAACAAAACAGAAAACCAATGAAAAAACAAACAATAGGTCATCAATAGGTGTAACTCAGAGCCCATATCAAACTTGCACTATCTTCAGATACTTTAAAATCTGATCCTAAGTTGGAAGTATGCCCTTACAGACAAGCAAAATAGTGGGGAGTGGGACATATTCACCAATGTTTAACGTGCCCCCCCATCCTTGGACTATAATCCCAAAGAGGATTCTAGGTTATGTCCTAAACCTAGTACAACAAACAGCTAGTACCATCAGGGCTCAGACCAGATATAGTTTTGCTTTTTTTAAAAATAATTTTTAAAAGCCAGAACTTTTCTCTCTCAACACCCTTTTACAGAAATGACAAATACCTTCAGCCTCCGACGCTACACACATTCCATCTGGGACATTAGACAGGGAGGTGAAGCAGAGTGCTGGAGACTGGTGGGTTTGTTTGGAAGTGCCAGAGAAGGACTCTGGCACAAATATTGTTTAAATTCTGCCTGCTTTTGTAGATGGATGAGGGGAAGTGATGTATTTCCTTAGGCATGTATACTCTAAGGAAGGCAGGCCAGTTTTAAACCTACCTGCCATGTTTGACAAGCCATTTAAAAAAATATATATTTTTTTTTACTTTGCAGTCTGAATTAAATCCATTGTGACTGGCCCTCTAGGATGAGGAAGAACAGTCAAGATAAGAATTCAAGTGGAGGTGGAGGGAGGGATAGACAGCCAGAGGGAAAATACACCCTGTTATTTCTATATGTCCACAAAGTAATGCCAGGACTTTTTGGAAGAAGCAAAGGCAGACTTAGCATGAGACTACAATTTATGTTGCAGCTTGTTAAGCTCCACAGGATGAAATAATGTTGGAAGCAAATGTTGGCTTGTACTTGGCTGTAGCTAGAACATCGTTGATAGCTGGAAATAGCCTCAGCAGGCTAAAATGACAAATGCAGAGGCTCAGCTGGACAGTAGCCCCTCCTCCCTTTCCAATAGTTTCCGGATTCATGGTAGAAATCTATTTAATTTGAAAAATGGCTTGTTTTAAGCAGATCCCTGGCTGTTCCGTCGGGCGTTTGGCAAGGGAGAGGGGTAAGGGTTGGGAGGCTGGGGGGAGATTGGCTGGGATGGGGTTTCTTTTTCTTTTCTTTTATAGTTATTGATGTTCCACTCTGTTTTATAACATTTTATATATATTGTATATTTTATTAATGCTGTCAGCTGCCCTGGGCTGCCTGTGGCAAGAGGGGCGGGGTATAAAATTGTTTAAATAAATAAATAAATAAATAAATACCTACAAACTTGGTTTTATGATTATTACTATTATTACTATTATTATTTTTAACAAGCTGTTTGCAGGAGGGGCGGGGTAAAAATTAAATAAATAAATAATAAAAAGTACTAGAGGATGCTATGTTTACCAGCAGACTGGATGTTCTACTAGTGGATACTATACACATAGGTCATAGGCTCATGAATTAAAGCAGCTGGTGCAGAATACAGTGGCCCGCCCTTTGAAGGTGATGGGTTGCTAGGATCACATTACACCAGTACTTCAGAGTCTGCACTGGCTTCCAGTTGCTTTTTGGCCACAATTCAATAACCTATAAAGCACTAAACTGTTTGGGCCCTGAATATCTGAAAGACTGCCTCCTCCCCAATGCTCCTAACCAGCCCTAAGGTCAACTGAGAGCAAATTCTGGGTAATTCCATCAGCAAGCTATGCCCATATGACAAAGGTGCACCGAGAGGCTGTCTTGGTGACTGTTCCACAGCTTTGGAACTCCCTTTCCCTAGAGGTTCATCAGAGCCTGAGCATCTTTAGAAAGAAATGCAAAATCTTTTATTTGGTCAGGTACTTGACGGGCTGGAATAAGCCTTTTATGGGTTTTTTTAAATTTCTCTTACATTTTTTATAATTTTATATTTGCTTTTATGATGTTACCTGCTCATGATAGGGTAGATTATATATTTAAACCAAAAAAAAAAAGAAGGAAGACATCACTAGGGTGCAGTATTGTTTAATCTAGTTTTAAATGTCCTTGAATCAGAGCCTCCTCAGCCCCCTTGGAAACTATCAAACAACTCAAATGGAACTTTTTCAGGGAACGTCTAATATTGAATCTATTAACTGCATTGTGCTCAGTTTTGCATTCCTTATTTCAAGAAGAATGTTGACATGCTTAAAAGAATTGATGAGGAAAAGCTGATGGCACTGGGCACGTTTAGCCTAGAGAAAAGAAGATTAAGGAGGGATATGTTGAGAGTTTTCCAATATTTAAAAGGATGCAATAAAAAGATGGAGAACATTTGTTCTCCATTGCCACTGAAGGCAGACAAGAAACAATGGTTTTAAATTGTAAGGTAGGTAGGTTTAGGTTAAATACTAGGAAAAGCTTCCTAGCTATTAGAAGAGTTAGTGGAATAAGTTACCTAGTGGAAGCGCCTTCTGTGGAGGTTTTCAAGAACTGTCAGCAGGGCCAGCCTTAGGATCCACAGGGCCCATGGCGGGGGAGAGATGCGGGGCGGCTGGCGGGCCTAGGGTGCTCCCCGGCTTGGCTGCGGGGCGCTCCCCAGGCCTGGGCTCAGGGACGGGCAGAGGGGCACTCCCCTCCACCCATCCCCAAGCCTAGCCATTTTGGGGGCACTAACTTTCCCCATTCGTCGCTGTGGCATCACCCCTTGCTGTCCTGGGCCCCACCCCAGGCCCACTCGCCGGGGTAGCTACATGTAGCGGGCTCCGGCGGCGGCAAGCACAGCAGCAGATTAAATCTGCCGTTGCGCCGCCTGCCACCACTGGAAGTTACAGGGAGTGTGGGAGAGGCGGGGTCCCTGCCTCTCCCTTACTTCTGCTGGTGGCTGCCCCACCCCCCTCTGCTGCCTGGCTGTCTCGGCCAGGGGGAATGAGGGAGAGGCAGAGACCCTGCCTCTCCCACATTTCCTCTGGCCAAAACTGACAGGCAGCGGAGGGGGGGGGGAGGGGCTCTGCCTCTCCCTTACTCTGTGCCCCCCCTCCACTGTCTGTCAGGGGAGATATGGACTAACCAGTCAGTCGGCCAGGGGGACCGAGTGCGGGGGCCCCCAGGAGAAAGGCCCAGGGAAGCTGCCCCAAGGTAGGCCCGGCCCTGACTGCTAGGGATGCTTTAGGTACAGGATATCCTATCTCAGGTCAGGGCTAGGCTAGATGACCCTTAAAGTACCTTCCAGCTTTACAGTTCTATGATTCCATGATGCAAAGAGGGTGAGCTCTGCTGTGTTCATTTGAAGTCAGGCTGAAGAGGAGGCAGGGTGGTACCCAATTATCTGGTTTATTTATTTTAAATTTCCTCCAAGAGTGCAACCAGAAGGGCTGTGGTGGGCAGTCACCACCGCCACACTACGGGACAAATGTGGGTAGCTGGGCAGTTTTGCAAAACACATCTAAACCACAGTGAGCTTTTCCAAGCCCCTTTATACATTATGTTTATCAAGCAGTATGCAAAGAACAAAAAGAGTTTTTAAAAGTATGAACAAAATATGAGGCACAAGAAATAAATGGTGGGTCTGCTGCCTCTGTCTTCACAGAAAAGGGAAAGTGTGTCCAGTCTGGCATCAAGTGTATGAACAAAGACGGGGAAGGTTTGCAGGTCAGAATAGAAAGAGCGGTGGTCAGAGAATACCTGGCTACTTTGAATGAATTCAGCTCTTCAGGGCCAGATGTATTGCTCCCCAAGGTATTGAAAGAACACTTTAAAGTAATCTCAGAAGTACTTCAAGTACTCAGAATATAGTTATCTTTGAGAACCCTTGGGAAAGAGGTGAGGTGCCAGAAGTCTGGGGATAAACCAATGTCCCTATCTTTACAAAAAGGAAAGAGGATGCTCCTTCCGTTTGGCAGGTGGCCCGTTTGCAGGGAGAGGCCTGAAGGACTCAGGGAATGCTGACGTGGTGGTGGGGACATGGCTCAGGTATCTGGCCACCATCTCTGTGAGACCACCTGCTCACGCGGGATTCTGGTCTCCCCCCCACCCAGTAGGGAGTGGGGTTTAAATGTATGGTGGGGACAGGCACTGGTAAAGGGGCTATGTACCGCTGTACTGGCAGTCCTGCCTCCCTTCCCTTACCCCAATTTCAGCAGAGGGAGTGCAATGGTGTGTGCCTGAGGAGCTCCCTGGAATGGAGGCAGGTCAGCTGCCCTCCCCGAGTTGCTGATATTTGCATGGGGTATGGTGGGCAGTTACCCTGAAGCATCAATTGCAGGCATGTGCTGTGACAAACTCCCTGACAGTGATGCCTGCTGAGCCCAGGAAGGGGTCACCTGTTATGCTAATCTATGCCCATATTAACCTTTTGTGTATTTGGTGATTGCTTGGGCCATGTTCCCTGCAAAAGGAATATCCTGAAAACTGTAGACAGGGACCTATTTTTATTGCATTTTCCCCACTGGTGGCAATGGAGAAAACACATGGGTTCTTGATTATTTATTTAAGTTATTTATGCCCCACCCCTCTCACCAGTTCCCTCTCACCAATGGCGACTCAGGGCAGCTTCCAATATAAATTTCAATAAAACATCAAAAGTTACATAAAAATCAGCATATAGAAAACATAAAAATCCAGGTCTGTGTATGAATAAAACCCCTCCTCCCCCAACCCAACTAACCCATCTCTCCCTCTCTCCCCATCCCCCACCAAATGCTTGACAGAAGAGCCAGGTCTTGTTGTTTCGTCGGAAGGCAAGGAGATCTGGGCCGAGGCGAACCTCCACCAGGACGAAATTCCAAAGTGACGGTGCAGCAGCTGAGAACACGCTCTGGTCTGTACAAACCAATCGATAATGTGGCATTTCAAGGAGGGGTTGAGGCAATCTTCTAGGTAAGCAGGGCCCAGGCAGTGAAGGGCTTTAAAGGTCAAAACCAGCACCTTGAATTGGGCCCGAAAGACAATAGGCAGCCAGTGCAGAGCTCAGAGCACAGAGCACTGGTTGAGTGTGCTCCCTGTGGCCTGTCTCTGTAAGCAGGCGGGCCATTGCATTCTGCACTAGCTGCAGCTTCCGAACCATCACCATGGGCAGCCCACCTGTCTGCATGACTTCAATATCTGGGGAAATATTGCTGCTGGTGGCTCTGCTAGTTGCAGATCGCCTCCTTGCTGGCATTTTACCTGCTCAGTAGCGGCGTATAAAAATACACATGAGCACATTATTATTATTTTTTTGCTTAATTATGTGATATTTGTCAATAAATTCTATGTAAATAACTTCCTGTAAATTAATCTTATAAATTCATTTTTCATGATTACATAATACTTGCAAACAAATTCTGTAATTAACTCCTTGTAAAATTTAACATTTTAAATTGTAACTACTGTAATTTATTGTAATTAACTGAAATTTTAAAACTAATTAAATGTAATATATTGTAATTAATTGTAACTAAACGTTTATTGCATTATATTTTATATTCATGTATATCATTAACTATCAATTATCTCAATTGTATATATTTTTATTTAATTAACTTGTATTGTATATCCATCCATATAGTCTAACGAACCATGTCATTTACTTCCCCCTACTTTTTTTTTTAATAAACCTCCTTGCTTGAAATGAATATTCATAGCTCGATACTTGTAATCAATTTGCCTCCTAATATAACTTATTTATTAAAAACTCTTATACCCCACCCTCTCCGACCACAGGCAGCTCAGGGCGGCATACAACAATAAAACAAATTAACAATAATTCAATTCAATTAAAACACAACCTAATATAAAATTTATTATATACATTTATTATACCCCATCATCCCATCTCCCACCCCTCCCATCACATTCCTCCCTCACCCGTCCCCTCTATCAAATGCCTGGCAGAACAGCCAGGTTTTACAAGCCCGACGAAAAGACAGCAGGTCTGAATTCCACAGCCAAGGTGCGGCCACTAAGAACGTCCTCTCCATAGTGGCCCTCTGACTAACTCGGGGGACCTCTAAGAAGATGCCCCCAGTGGACCTCAGGGGCAGATCGAGGACCGAGGGAGTGAGGCAGTCCCACAGATAGGTTGGGCCGCGGCTGTGTAAGGCTTTAAAGGTGAAAACCAACACCTTGAATTGGGTGAAGAAAGAAAATAGGCAGCCAGTGCAGAGAACGGAGCACTGGTGTAATGTGCTCCTGGCAACCCAACCCTGTTAAGGAGCCAGGCCGCTGCGTTTTGCACCCACTGCGGTCTCCGGACCATCACCAAAGGTAGCCCCATGTACAGCGCATTGCAGCAGTCTAGTCTCGAGGTAACAAAAGCATGAATGATGGTGGTCACGTTGGAGTCTGAGACATAAGGCTAAGGCTGCTGAACAAGATGTAACTGGCTGAAAGTCCCCTTCACCACCATCTCCACCTGGATATCCAAGTGGAGCTGGGAATCCAGGAGCACCCCTAGACTCTACACTTGGGAGACCAGCAGGGGATAAACCCTGCCAATGACAGGGGATGTCACACCCGCCACTCTCCC
>QEPC01008088.1:220314-238087 GCA_003113815.1 Sphenodon punctatus
CAGAGCACAGAGCACTGGTTGAGTGTGCTCCCTGTGGCCTGTCTCTGTAAGCAGGCGGGCCATTGCATTCTGCACTAGCTGCAGCTTCCGAACCATCACCATGGGCAGCCCACCTGTCTGCATGACTTCAATATCTGGGGAAATATTGCTGCTGGTGGCTCTGCTAGTTGCAGATCGCCTCCTTGCTGGCATTTTACCTGCTCAGTAGCGGCGTATAAAAATACACATGAGCACATTATTATTATTTTTTTGCTTAATTATGTGATATTTGTCAATAAATTCTATGTAAATAACTTCCTGTAAATTAATCTTATAAATTCATTTTTCATGATTACATAATACTTGCAAACAAATTCTGTAATTAACTCCTTGTAAAATTTAACATTTTAAATTGTAACTACTGTAATTTATTGTAATTAACTGAAATTTTAAAACTAATTAAATGTAATATATTGTAATTAATTGTAACTAAACGTTTATTGCATTATATTTTATATTCATGTATATCATTAACTATCAATTATCTCAATTGTATATATTTTTATTTAATTAACTTGTATTGTATATCCATCCATATAGTCTAACGAACCATGTCATTTACTTCCCCCTACTTTTTTTTTGTATAAACCTCCTTGCTTGAAATGAATATTCATAGCTCGATACTTGTAATCAATTTGCCTCCTAATATAACTTATTTATTAAAAACTCTTATACCCCACCCTCTCCGACCACAGGCAGCTCAGGGCGGCATACAACAATAAAACAAATTAACAATAATTCAATTCAATTAAAACACAACCTAATATAAAATTTATTATATACATTTATTATACCCCATCATCCCATCTCCCCCCCCTCCCATCACATTCCTCCCTCACCCGTCCCCTCTATCAAATGCCTGGCAGAACAGCCAGGTTTTACAAGCCCGACGAAAAGACAGCAGGTCTGAATTCCACAGCCAAGGTGCGGCCACTAAGAACGTCCTCTCCATAGTGGCCCTCTGACTAACTCGGGGGACCTCTAAGAAGATGCCCCCAGTGGACCTCAGGGGCAGATCGAGGACCGAGGGAGTGAGGCAGTCCCACAGATAGGTTGGGCCGTGGCTGTGTAAGGCTTTAAAGGTGAAAACCAAAACCTTGAATTGGGTGAAGAAAGAAAATAGGCAGCCAGTGCAGAGAACGGAGCACTGGTGTAATGTGCTCCTGGCGACCCAACCCTGTTAAGGAGCCAGGCCGCTGCGTTTTGCACCCACTGCGGTCTCCGGACCGTCACCAAGGGTAGCCCCATGTACAGCGCATTGCAGCAGTCTAGTCTCGAGGTAACAAAAGCATGAATGATGGTGGTCACGTTGGAGTCTGAGACATAAGGCTAAGGCTGCTGAACAAGATGTAACTGGCTGAAAGTCCCCTTCACCACCATCTCCACCTGGATATCCAAGTGGAGCTGGGAATCCAGGAGCACCCCTAGACTCTACACTTGGGAGACCAGCAGGGGATAAACCCTGCCAATGACAGGGGATGTCACACCCGCCACTCTCCCTACCAACATTACCTCCATCTTGTCAGGATTCAGCTTCAGTCAGCTCTGCCTCATCCAGTCCCCCACGTCCATCAAACACTGTGAAAGCACAGAGACTGCCGGGCCTGGGTCCGATGAAAATGAGAGGTACAGCTGAGTTGAGTGTCATCAGCATATTGACGACAACTCGTTCCAAACTGCCTCACGACCTCACCTAATGACTGCATGTACATGTTGAACAAGAGCGGGGACAAAATAGAACCTTGCATGACACCACACGAGAGGTCACGGGGGGGACGATGACATCCCCCAGCACCACTCATTGGGTCCTACTGACTAGGTAGGAACAGAACCATTGTAGAACCGTCCCATCCAATCCTGCCCGATCCAGCAAGTGTGTCACCAACAGCTCACGATCAATCGTGTCAAAAGCTGCCGAGAGATCTAATAGTAAGGTCGAACGCCCCAGGTCCATTTCCCGGTGCAGGTCATTGACCAAGGCCACAAACGCAGTCTCAGTGCCATACCTTAGTTGGAAGCCAGACTGGGAGGAAGCTAGAAAGCTGAAGCTAGATAGTTGCTCCCAGAACTGCTGAGCCACCACCCATTCAATAACCTTCTCTAAAATGGGAATGCTAGAGACTGGCCGAAAACTGGCGAGCGAATCAACATCAAGCAACGGTTTCTTGAGCAGAGGCTGGACCGCCACCTCCTTCAAACATTTCAGCACTCTGCCCTCCCAAAGGGAGGCGTTGATCACCCATGCCAACAACGGCCCTGGCAGACCTTGACCAATCAGGATGGGCTCAGATCCAGTTCACAACAGGTGGCCCTAAATGCCCCCAGAACATCCACAACCCCCGCTGGCAGCACCTCCTGAAACAGATCCCATGAAACCAGATCAGACGGGGCTTCCACACCCTCTGACTCTCCTGCTCATGCAGAAACTTCGGCACCAAAGCCGTGGTGAATGCAAGCAATCTTATCCGGAAAGTAAGATAAGATCGAAGTCCAGACAGAGGAAGATCCGACAGATCAGCCCTCTCACCACCTGGAACAGCTCCACTGGACAAGACTCATGGCCACGGCATAAGCTCTATGCCACAACCTGTCAGCTTCAGTGTGAGAATGGTGCTATCATCACTCTAACCGCCACCCTTCCTGCTTCAAGCATCTCAGCCCTTCAGCGAACCAAGGTAACCTGTGGTGCCGGAGCTGGGGGAATGGATGTCTCGGAGCCGTCCAGTAAATGGCCTCAGCCAGGTTCTAGACTGAACGGCTGTCGAGATCAGAGGGCAATTCCCCCAGAGCAATCTGGAACCAATCTGTTTCCATCAATCTCCGGGGGCGAGTTGATCAAATAGGCACCGCACCACTCCAGGGGCAGACACATGCCTGGAGCCTGGCCTGGAGAAGGTAATGATCCATCCATGACAAGGGCATTGTTGATACCTCTCCCACCAGTGGATCTCCCGTCTCAAGGCAGTGCAGAACACCAGGTTGAGAGTATCCCCCCCCTCCCCACCATGTGTCAGGCCAATGACCATAGAGGCCATGAACTCACACTCCACCCCTGTAAGACCAGCATCGGCGTGAATATTTATTTATTTATTTCCTTACATTTTTTAGCCACCCCCTCATGCCCATGGCATCTCGGGGTCGCTTACAACAAATAAAATACAACAATAAAATTCAATTTAAAACATAACACCACCAAATCTAAAAAATTGTTTCTAAAACCCCCAAATCCTTCCCCAAAGAAAGCTATCCCACACCCCCCTCCCCCCCGAAGGCCTGGGCGAAAAGCCAGGTTTTACAGGCTCGACGGAAAGCCAATAGACTTGGGGCCAGGCGGGCTTCCTCCAGAAAAGAGTTCCAAACTCACAGCCCGGCCACCAAGAATGCCCTCTCCATTGTGGCCCCCCGTTTTACCTGGGAGACCTCCAAAAAGGCACCCCCAGCGGACCGAAGGGGTCGCTCTGAGATGTGGAGGGTGAGGCGGTCCCTGAGATATGAGGGACCAAGACCATGTAGGTCTTTATAGGCCAAAACCAACACCTTGAATTTGGCCAGGTATGCAATAGGCAGCCAGTGCAGAACACGGAGCACTGGAGTTATATGTTCCCACCAACCCGTCCCCGTCAGGAGACAGGCTGCCGCATTCTGCACTAGCTGAAGCCTCCAGACCAGCATCATGGGAAGTCCCACGTAGAGCGCGTTGCAATAGTCTAGCCTCAAGGTGATGAAGGCATGAATGAGGGTGGCTAGGTCATGTCTGGAAATGAATGGATGCAGCCTCCGCACCAAATACAGCTGGCAGAAGGCAGCTTTAGCCACCGCCTCCACCTGTTGATCCAGGTGGAGGTCTGAGTCCAAGAACACTCCCAGACTCCGAACCTGCTGGGCTATGGGAGGGCGGAGCCCCTCTATGAGGGGCGCCAACACTGCCTTCTCCCTACCCACCACCATTACTTCCATCTTATTGGGATTGAGCTTCAGTCTGCTCTGCTGCATCCAATTCGCCACGGCCTCCAAACGCTGGGACAGCACTGAGCCAGCAGGACCTGGGTCAGTTGAAAAAGAGAGGTACAGCTGAGTATCATCAGCATATTGGTGACAGCGCACCCCAACCCCTCTCACGATCTCCCCCAAGGGCTGCATATACATGTTAAACAATAATGGAGACAAGATCAAACCTTACGAAACACCACAGGTTAAGGCCCGGAGGCTAGAGGTTTCTGCCCCTAGCACCACCCGCTGGCTTCTTCTCGAGAGGAATGAGCAGAAACATCCAAGAACAGTCCTGTCCAGACCCCCCAGAACTCGCAATCGTCTCAAAAGCAGCCCATGGTCCACTGTATCAAAAGCGGTTGAGAGATCTAGCAGGATCAGAAATATTGAACGCCCTGCGTCCATCTCCCGGTGAAGATCATCCACCAAGGCCACCAATGCCGTCTCTGTGCCATAGTCGAGGCAGACCTCAGACTGACAAGGGTCAAGGAAACCGACACTGCCCAGATGCACCTGGAGCTGCAGTGCCACTGCCCATTCAATAACCTTCCCTAAAAAGGGAAGATTAGAGACCGGTTGGTAACTGGCGAGTGCGTCCACATCCAAAGATGTTTTCTTCAGCAGAGGGTGCACCACGGCCTCCTTGAGACCGGGCGACAACCTCCCCTGCTGGAGGGACGCGTTGATTACCCTTGCCAGCACCGTCCCCAGGGTCTCCCTGGAGGCTTTCACCAACCAGGACAGACATCGATCTAGTTCACAACTAGTGGCTCTAACAGACCCCAGGACATCCACAGCATCAGCTGGCATCACTTCCTGAAACTCATCCCATAAAGATGGACCAGATGAAGCCTCCATAACCTCACACTCCTCCCCTATTGCCCCATATCCAGTGTCAAAGTTACTCTGGAATCGAGCGATCTTGTCTGCAAAGTAGATGGCAAACTCCTCACAGCAGGCCTGGGACAAGTCCTTGTCCAGGCGGAGGGAAGCCGGACTGACCAGCCCCCACACCACCTGGAACAGCTCCACTGGATGCAACTTTGCAGATGCTATGAGGGCAGCAAAGAACTCTTTCATTGCTGTCCTCACAGTCTCAACATAGGACTGCAAGTGTGCCCTATGGAGAAGTCGGTCAGATTCAGAGTGAGTCTGACACCAGTGTCACTCTAGTCGCCTGCCTACCTGCTTCATACACTGCAGCCCCTCAGTAAACCAAGGGGCCCTGAGGTGATGAAAAGGAGGCAGGGGACATCTCAGAGCCACCCTGTCATTGGCATCCCCTAACAAGATGTTCCAATCTTGGACAAGGTCATCGACAGAGTGACTATCAGGGTCTAAGGTTAATTCCCTCAGGGCCTCCTGGAACTGCTGCGGTTACATCAGCCTCCAAGGGCGGACCAACCTAACTGGTCCCTTCCCCTTCTGGAGGTGGTGCGCTGAGAGGCTGGCCTGTAGGAGATAATGATCCGTCCATGACAAGGGTGTGGCCTTCACATCCCCCACTAACGGATCCCCCGCCTCAAGGTCAGAACAGAAGACCAGGTCCATGAACGCACACTCTGCTCCTAGAAGGCCGGCATCGGCGTTGAAGTCCCCCAGGACCAAGGTCCTGGAGGAGTTTAACGCCACCTCTGAGGCCAGCTCTGCTAGAGCGGCAAGGGATGCCGCCGGGCAGGAAGGGGCCCGGTACACCAGCAGCACCCCAAGATTGCCCCCAGGCAAATCAAACACCACATAGAGGGTCTCAGTACCTGGAATCTTCCGAACGTGATATCTCCTCTCTAAAAATAATGGCTACACCATCCCCCTGGCCCCCCATGCGATGTTGGTGCTGCACAGCATACCCGGCTGGAACGAGGTCAGCCAGAATTGGTTCCGCCTTCTCGTCCAGCCAGGTCTCTGTAATACATGCGAGGTCCGCAGCCCCATTCAGGACCAAATCCCCAGTTACTGGAGCCTTATTTGCAACGGACCTCGCATTTAGCAGCATCAGCCCTTTACAGGCGGACCTTAGATCCTGCTCTTTCCTCACCCTCAGCAAGGGGGTGGCTCACTTAACCTCCAGCAGGAACTTTGGTCCCCTAGGAGTCTGAGTCACCTGCCCCCTTACACCATACCATCCGCGCCCCATAACCATCCCAATGGCCGCTCCTCCCCCTCCGTCCTGGCCCCCTCTCAATAGCCGCCCGCCCATGGCCTTCCAAAACTTCCCCCCCCATTTATTCCCTCTCCCCCCTTCACCATACCCATTTTGTCCAACCCAATCCCACCCCCTCCCCAATTTGTCCACCCCTGCATGGTCTTTCCCCGCAGGTGAGTGGCGGGGATCCAGAGCGGTCAACTGAAGCGGGATCAGCGGCAGCAATAGCAACAGCAGCAGCCCTTGAGATGTCCCGGCCAGCTGCGGGAGTCCCCCATGACCAAGATCCCCATGACCAAGATCCTTGGGGAGCGCAACACCACCTCCAACACTAGTTCAGCTAGAGCAGAGAGGGACACCACCGGACAGGAAAGTGCACGGTAAACCAGCAGCAGCCCTAATCTGTCCCCTGCCAAATTGATTACCAGATGAAGGGCCTCGATCCCTGGGATTAACTGCACTGGATATCTCCTTACAGTCCACGACTCGCTAAGAACAATGGCTACACTGCCCACCTCCATCCCTCAAGCTTTGGCTGATGTTGCACGGAGTACCTGGCCAGAACAAGGTCCGTCAGAATAGGCCTGGATTCCGCATCCAGCCAGGTTGGCAGACATACAAGGTTGGCAGTCTGGTCCAGAATTAAGTTATGGACTGTTGATGATTTATTAGCCACCGGCCTTGCATTCAGCAGCAGGAGCCTCGACCCAAGGGACTTCTGATCCCCATCCACCTGGATGACAGCTCTGGGAACAGGCACTAAGCACCTCATTCCCCTTGCAGATCTACAAACACATCCATTGGGACCATATCTCCCCTGCCCCATCATAACCACAATGGCTGTTCCTGCTCTTCTCCTGTCTGCTCACCCTCGGTTCCAGAACCTAGGCTGCTCCACCTCCCTGGCAGAGAGGATCCCCACCCCCTCTCCTTCTAATTGCACCCTTTAGTGCCTCTCTTAACGCCTGTATATTGCTATAACCTTGCAGTTGTGACCTTACTAAAAATGGTGGCTGCCTGCACCACACCAGCAAGCATGCACATCGATCTAAACATGGCACTGACCTAAGTGTTCCCCTAGGACAGCTTCCATCATGGTGCCAACTTAACGTTGTCCTTTAGGTGGACGCATGAACACCTGCTTCCATCATGGAGATGCCGCATGTGCCCAAGTAAACTCCCCATGATGCATGAGCATCCATTGCAATAATGGTGCATGCGAACTCCAGCATTCCCTCAATTTAAATAGTACTGGCTAAGCCATAATGCCCTAAGGTGCATGCTTGCCTGCACTTTTCAAACCAGCCTGCCTGGTCATTTGAACTGGTGAAGTGCCCACCAAGGGTCCTCGCTGAAGCTCCAGCTGCCTCAGCGTACCACCGCCAGAAATGTCCAAGACTCCCAAGCAGCCGAACAAAATAGTGACCCATGCTGCTGTGCAGCCTGGCCAGCAAGACCCAGCTACTGCACGGAGGAGCATGGTAGGCAGGACCCAGCCACTGCACTGGGGAGGTATGCCGGTGGTATCCAGTTACTGCACTGGGGAGCATGGCCAGTGGGCCCAGCCACGCCTTCCCACTGCTGCCATCACCCTCCCTCCCTCCCCCCCCCTCCCATGATAGGCAGCAGTTTTTGCCCACTCTGTTCCTTGCAAACATTTCTGGCTCAGCTGTTACCCCCACTGGGTTTGAACTGGGCCCACATCTGGCAGACCCGGAACAAATGTAATGCCCTAATGCTGACCCAACTGGGTCAAAGCGGGCTGAACTAGGCCTGAGTTATATCTGTTAATATAGATTAAATAATAATGAAAATTAATCAAATTAAAGAATAGAAGGGAAGGACTAAATGGTCACTTTTTGCATTGGAGAGAAGTAAACGGAGGGATGTCTCAGGGATCTGTACTTGGACCAGTGTTGTTGAATATATTCATAAATCATCTTGAAAAGGGAGTGAAATGATCAAATGTAAGGATGACACATGGGGTGCTAACAGAAATGATGGCACCACTGTCCTCCCACCTGGGGAGAGCTACCCCCAGCTGGCTTAGCTCTGGCATGTGAACACACATCCCCGTGGCTGGATCCAGCCAGGCAATGTGTGTGTGTGTGTGTGTGTGAAGGGATGGAGTGACGTGTGGCCGCCTGGCCACATCCTCACACTGAGATCATATCCCCACCTCCTACCATGACCATCATGGCAACCCCCCATGCCAGGCCAGGAATAGACATTCCTGCCTGCTCTGGCCCAGCTGGACAGCTGCTGGGAGTGGACTGTGGGCCCTCTTCTGGGCCTACATTTCTGGCCACTACCCCTGCTGGGGTTTGAACCAGGTCCACATCTGGCAGGCCCAAAGAAACCCATAATGCTGGGACAATGGCTCAGCTGGACCAAAGCGGGCCCCCGCTATGTCTGTTAACACCCGAAGTTATTCAAGGTAGTTAAAACCTGAGCAGACTGAGTAATTCCAGGAGGATCTTGCAAGAATGGGTGATCGGGCAACTAAATGGCTGATTCAATTTAATGTTGACAAGTGCAAAATGATGCACATAGGAAAACAATCCAAGCTATACTTATACAATGCTGGACTCTAAATTAGGGGTTACCACTCAGGAAAAGGATCTTGGCATGTGTGGGGGCGATCCTATGCCCTGCACACACTGTGCGCATCCTGCGCGCACGCAGGTGCGTGCAAATCGCACTCCATAGGGATTGCATTGTGCCACGCAGATCCCACGTGGGATTGTGGCCATTGTGAACAATACATTGAAACCCTCAGCTCAGTGTGTGACAGCAATCAAAAAAGAAAACAGAATATTAGGAATTAGCCGTAGAGATAGAGAATAAAACTGAAAATATCATAATGCCACTATATAAATCTATGATGCGACTGCACCTTGAATACTGTGTGCAGTTCTGGTCACCCCATCGCAAAAATGATATAGTACAACTAGAAAAGGTCCAGAGAAGGGCAACAAAAATGATAAGGGGTATGGAATGGCTCCACTAAGACAGGCTGGATAGGTTGGGGGTCTTCAGCTTAGAGAACAGATGACAGAGGGGATATGATAGCAGTTTATAAACTCACGAGCGGTGTGGAGCATGTTAATAGGGAACGGTTATTTACCCTCTCAAATAGTACTAGAACTAGGGGACACTCCATGAAACTAACAGGTAGCAGTTTTTTCTGTTTTTAAATTTTTTTTAAAAAAGAACTTTTTCACTCAATTCACAATTAAGTTGTGGAATTTGTTGCCAGAAGATGTGGTCAAGGCCAGCTGCATTATAGCTGCGTTTAAGAAAGGGTTGGACACGTTTTTGGAGAATAGGTCCATTAGCAGCTATTAGCCAGGTAGGTTTGGGGACAGTAACCTCAATGTTGGGAGCTGGGAGTGCACAACAGGGAATGGATCGCTTTGTTGTGACCTGCTGGGTACTTATTCCAAGCGACCGAGATTGGCTACTGTTTGAGACAGGTGCTGGGCTTGATGGACCATTGGTCTAACCCAGTATGGCACTACTTTTACCCTCTCAAATAATACAAAAATTAGAAAACACTCCATGAAACTGGCAGCAGATATAAAACAAATTAAGTATTATTTTTTTTACTCAACACACAATTAGCTTGCTGAGTTTGTTGCCAGAAGATATGGTCAAGGCCAGCAGCATAGCTGGGTTGAGAAAAGGATAGGATAGGTTTTTGGAGGGTAGACTGGGGGGTTGTAACCCCTGATTATCAGGAGCTGGGAGTGAACAACAGGGAATGGATCACCCCATGATGACCTGTTATGAGACCTGGTGCTCTGACTGCCTACCAGCAGGTTTTAGGGTGGGCTGGACTAGTGCTGAGCAGGGAGCCCACTAGAAAGAAAAATCACTGGTAAGTGCACCAAATTTAGTTTTTCCCTGTGGTTCCCTGCTTGGCACTCTTTATCTGGGATGTACCAAAGCAGTGCCAGCTAGGTGGGAGAAAAGAGGACTGGGGCCTGGCTATAAGTCCACCTCTTTGACCTAGAGGACTCTGTGACCAAAGGTTACGTTCACCAATGCTTGGGTACGTATCTTGTAGGACCCAAAGTGGAGCTAGGTCTCAACCCCCCCCCCCCCAATATTGGGGAAATTAGTAGGGATATGCCCTGCGCTGACATCTGGCCTAGCTAAGCCAAGGCCTGTGGGAACCCCTCAATTAAAAAAAAAATGGCCTCTGGTCCCCGTGCCTGCGCATCAGGAGCTATGGTGATTCCCTCGTCCACATAGTGCCTGCCTTTCCCTAAGATGGCAGATCAGAGGGCTGAGCATATGCATTGCTCTCCAAGACTGCAGCACCCATACAGAGCTACATGTGCATCTACAGGCTGCATTCACCCTGCACTGGCGTCTCAGAGGCCCAACTAGTGTATTTAAGCCTCTGAGGAGAAAGCGTCCTGGAGGTTGCCAGCTGAGTCTCAGGAAAGGCTGCTTTGCAGCCCGCCTGGAGGGGGCTGCCCTGACCCTCTGGGAGGGGATCTGAACCCCTGCTCCCACCACTGGAGAGTGGTGGCACCTGCCAGTGGGAGGGAAGGTCTTACTGTGGCTGGGGCCCTCGCCCACATTTTCCCCTCGGTGGGTCACCTGTGTCCCATGGGCCTGCCCACTGTGAATGCGGCAGGCTAAGCTGTGGGGTGGGGGGTGAGATCCGGGGCTTCTGAATGTCTCCTGGAGGGGGATGTGCAGTAAGGCACTTGATCTGGGTTGAAAAATAGGGGAAAGTGCTATGGATCAGACTGGGAAACTGCTTTGCATGGAGCTCTCCTGGTGGAGCTGAAGGATCAGGGAGGACTCCATGGCCCAAAGCAGGGTGTTGGGGAAGGATCTGTGGGGTCTCCCCACACCATTGAATCCATGGATTCTACCCTTTGGTGGCCACTGGTCATGCGTGTGTGTGCGCGTGTGTGTGCGCGCGCGCACGGATTATCATTACTCACCCCCACGGTCCACAGGAAAGGTCAGCCTGCCCAAGCCTCTGAAGTGGGAGGGGCGCAACTGCTCTTTCCCAGCTCCTGCATCACGAACTTCCCCAGTGGAGGTGCCCTTTCTTAGGTCCGGTGGGGGAGGGAAGGGGTCCAGCTGGTCCTCCAAATTCCCCAACCGGGAGTAGAAGGGGGCAGGCAGGGCTGTGCTCCTATCAATCTGCTCCTGGCTTGTGGAGGAGGGAGAAGAATGTGTTCTTAGGCCCCTTTTAAGTTCTGGTCACTTCTTGTATAGGATTCAGGAGAACCTCGATGATTTCCAATCAGTCTAAAGGCAGAACTCAAACTGGAGCTTGCAGAGAGTGTTCCTCGCCCGGTCCAACCACAAGTTTAAAATCTGCCTTCTGATTGGCTGGAACAGAACACAGCCAGACGAGGAGTCATGAACAGGGAACTGCAGGGAGAAACGTTACCTTGCTGAAATTGGGATTTATGCTATTAAAAATATAGAACTACAGATCCTGATCCAAGTTCACTGAAGGAAATAAAAGGACATCCATGAACTTTATTGTGGCCACAGTATACAAAACTGTCAGCAATAAAAATAATAATCCAGAGCAGTATTGAACTATATTTTATAAGCAGATAATTGTGTGATATTTTACAAAATTTCCAGAGATTTAGTCTCACTTTTTACAATGCACCAGAGATTTTTAATTTCACACAATTATACTTAAATCCTTCAAAACAGGAAATTTTGCAGCTAAGTAAGCTTTCTTTAGGGAAGTAATATCTTTGTATTTATAAATCTCAAGGCATGTATGCTTCCCCCCTCCCCCCCAATGATAGGTTATTTACAATAGAGTTAAATAAGTTGTTACAAACTCTTGTTTGTTCAACAATTGATTTACAACCCAGTCCTGATGGTTCTTAATGCATTTTTCATTTGTAATTGAACAACCAGTTTGTACAAATAAGTGTTCAAACTATAGACTGATTGAAAACTGCTCACTTTAACTGTTCACAAATAAATGTATTGTGTTCTTAAACGGTTAAGTCTCATAATGCTGTTTCTACGTCCTAGCTGTAAAAGACAAGCATAAATAAAATATTTATCTCAATCACTGGTACATTATACAGATTTTGGGAGAAAAGAAAAAACAGTTGTGCTAAAATTAAACGTTATAGATTAAAGACTTTTTTTCATGAATATCTGTTTGATATTCTGTTTGAATGTGGGTGCATCAGTTTTATTATTCAACCAGCGGTAGAGCTGTACAGTACAGTACACTGTGGCTCAAGGGCAGAATGGTGCCCTTTTGATAGACTGAGAACTTCTCTTAATAGGAAACAGGAATATACCACTAAATACACAGGGAACTTCATCAATGCGCAGAGTGCTAGTACAAAAGAGTTATGTACTTCTTCAGTCTTGCACTATGTATGGACAGTGAAAGTCCCTTTTTCTCACAGTAATGAAGGATGAACACATGACTCACAAATGACGAAGTCATGAGCAAGTCATACTTTCTAATGAAAAGCCCAGTCAAAGATGGTGCATGGTTAATCTGTTTATAAAAGACCTTGTTCAGTATTTATTTTTTTTCACATGAAGTCCTCATCATTTTAAGTAGTTCTTTGAAGAGAATTGCTTTCTCAATCATACATGCTTACTAATGGTTCTTTTTAAAACTTACAAATGACAGTTCCCATAGACTCAAACAAAATAATTTCTTATCTGAAAAAATGCTGGGGGGGGGGAGGGTAGGAGGGAGGGAATATACTGGGTACCCGTGAACACAAAAAGAAAACCAACCAAACTTAGATCTCGTAGCATCAAGTTACAGGATTTGCAAATTCAGTTGCTGGGTCTATTGTTGCTAGCTGCTTAAAATACTGATAATATACTTCCATTTTGTTCTGTTTTAGTGCAGATGCGAGATGAATGTACAGTTGAGAAATGCATATCATAATATAGCACACTGTCTAAATGTGTGTATCTTCAATATTTCAGAAACAGCGGACAGTGATGCAAATGCCAATAGAGCATGTGTGTGTGTGTGTGTGTGTGTGTGTACTGTATACACACACACTATTATATATATATAAAAACACTTTACTATATGTAATTTAAAATTAAATTGTCATTTGACACAGTACCAGGTGTTCTAAAGAACAGTTTGCGTTGAAAGAACATACATTATCAACTCCATTCAGGTGATTATTTTATTACCATATATTATGTTTTACAAATTTTACTGGTGGTCAGTAAGAGCACTACAAAATCATACCTGAAACACAAGAAATGTATTGCATGGTATGCGCAGGTGGAACAAATTAGAGACAAAAACTGGAAAGCAAAAGAAGCCAAGAAAACTTGTAGTAAAAAAAAATTAAAAATGGAAAGTAACACTGATTAACACTGGATAATATCTTACTCTGAACTGGAGGGTTAATAGAGAAATAATTCAAAAATGCATGTGCACTTCTGAAGTACAGTTTAGTGTAAATAAATAGTGCACTAACATACAATTGTAATCATAGGTTTGTTGTAGGCATAGCTAACGCAGAACACAAGCTGATATTATGCATATAACAAAACTAACTTGCGTACAATAAGACAGTACACTAGTACTGCATCCTTGGCACTTAGTGATGGGACAATATATATTTGGTTTAGCAGAAGTGATATGATATATAGTTTTTAATCTGTTTTGTTGAAAAATGTACATTATCCCTTTGAACCTTTTAATTTTACAGTATATGACTGATTGTCAAATTCACACTTAAAAATATACTAGAGTACAAACAGAAGACACTACAGAAATTGGCTGGAAAGAAGATCATGTTCAAATGTGAAAAAAATCAAATTACTGCTGATTCAGAAAATTTAGTGATGGCTCAGGCTGAAGTTGTCCGAAGTAATTTGCGGGATCTTATGTTCCAATCCACAAAATTACTTTGAGCTTTTCTTAAAATCTATCTGCATTAAACAGAAGGAATTTCCCTTGATGTCACTTTCACACTTGGAAACTTGCATTTAAGGGAATTTGCAAAGTGTTATTTTGAAATTCTATAAATTGATTTTTGAGATTCATTCTAGCCAATCAAATTACAGTATTGATTTTTCCATGCTTCAAACATAAAAAAGAAATCAAAGAAACGGGTGAAAAGCTAAGATTGTATTTAGCTTTTAAGCAATTTCAGTACAGATAACAAATGGTGGAAAGGAAGCCTTCCCTTCTACTACACAACTGTGTCCTGCCAATATTCTTTTTTCAAGTTAATAATTTGACTGTGATTGTCCTTATTTTAAACAATATGATTACCAACCTGGAGGGAGTTGGTTTACTGTTATTTTTTAACAAACAGTCTACATCATTTATACTATACATAACAAATGTAATAAACATTTTTCATTATATATGGTGTAACATTTTCAAATTAACTAGTTTAAAATATTTTACAAAGACATCAATTGTGTTTATTACATATGTACTATACAGCACGCAAGAGTATGCAATTATTTGAACATTTACACATTCTTTATTTTTCACTTAAACTACTATTTAGCACCAAACATTGGTGTCTACAATTCTAACAATCTTCAGATAAAAAACCCAACACAATGTTTTCCACTTTTTTTGAAAACAATTTAAAATATCCTTTTTATTAAGGATGATCTCTAACTTGAACTAAAATAAAATTTCAGTTTCATATCTTGCACAAAGACCTATGAAGTGGATTCACATACAAAAAGATAGCTTTTTTCCGTTAGAGTGCAATTATCAGGGATAATTTTTTAACAACAGTAGACTCTCTCCTCACTGCAACAGTTAAAAAACTGTAGCCAATCAAAATTTGACCATCAGTGTAGAAATTTTTACAAAAGTAAACTGTTAAACTTAATACTATTTACTATCAAGACATCCCTTCCTGCTAGTTTAAAACACAACCCCCTCTCAATATCTATTTTAATGGAAGTATTTGCATAGAGCAGCCTTGTACTTTATTTGTTAAAGACCATTACAAGTGTTTTAACACAAGATAAGGCACATGTTTTTCAATATTTGAAACCTAAAACTAATTCTGAGAAATCATTTCCCCCCCTTAAAAATATCTGCTATTTACCCTGTTTTACCTGAAGAAAGCAGAAAACGAATACATAAGAAACCTTTATATTAAACTAAGTACTAATCATTAAAATCTCCAGCTAAGTGTAAAAACTCAGAAATTTCTTTTTAGAATTAGAGATAATTCTATATTTATTAACAGCCTTATAAAAAGATAGGCTTCAAGGCCAATCACACTGTAGCTGTTAAAAACAATCAAAGCAGTTATTGAAGGATCGGATAATATGGATGACTAGTTTGTGGTGAATGTTTTCCTAAAAGCTCCTTTTAGAAATAAGGTAGCTAAGTTGTGAGGCACTTATGGTTGACAGTAAAGGAGGAATGCAATACATTTGTTTATATAAAACCTAAAATTGCATATCAAATCCTTGTATTAAACCTTCTATTAAAGTGCTATAATTGGAAATCTATAATGAAAGGAGGGGCTAAAAGTGTCAAACAATTAAAGGAAAGAGATTAAATTAGAATACAATAAAATTAAGTGCTTTGAAGCTCATTAGTTTAGAGCATTCTTCCTTTTTTGTTGTTGTTGTAGTAAAATAAAGCCAGCAGAAATAATCCAAGTGAAAATATTTCTCTTTGTGCCATGCCAAATTAGGTTGTCAAAGTGCCCTTTTGTTTTCTAAACAATAAAATCATTTGCCTTATCTTATGTTCTACAACATGATGTAGTACATAATCCATATTGCAATGGTGCAGATTTTCAGTCTGACTGAAAATAGCACATGCCTACTTTTTAGTCAAAGAGTACAGCTCCAACTTCCACTCCCAAAGTTAGTTTTTGGATAACACATGCTACAGATATATAGTGCAACCACCTCAGTTTTCAAAACGTAATCAGCCTTTCAAACCCTGCATTTATAGCCTGAACTAGCTCTCTTTCTCAGACCAGACAATGTATGTCCCCAACTCATGCAAGGAATTTGGACTTTGAACTACATAAACCCACTGGATGCCAAATCTGAAAAAGGTCTGGGTTCTGTTGGATGATGGAGAGGCTGAAGATGTGTGGCAGTCTGAGAGTTGTTGACGACATCTATCTGAGGTGGATATGCATCATTTAAGTTTCCTCCATTAAAACCATTCTGGAACTGTGGAGGAAAAAAAATACAGTATGGTTAATGAATTACTGCTTTCTTAAAAACGTCTAAAACTTCCACATGAAACGTGCAGATAGGATTAGAGACTCCTAATCCTAAAATAGCAACGAACTAATTTTACATACTGCTAAACTTAGTTCACTGTAAACCAGTTCTAATACATATGGCAGAAAACAGCCATAACATGTTCACCTTAGGTGAACTCTTTGCCCGACTAGGGTTAGTGGAAACATTTCCATTGCTTTCAATGGCATCAGGATTTCATCCTTTGGGCCTACTTTTTGGAAAATTGATATCAAGGATGCCTTTAACTGAAGGAGGGGTGCAAGTATCAAAAAGCCCTGTAATGACATCTACATCTGCTTTCTCACAGGGGTTCATGATTTCCTGGAACTACAGTCTCTCCCAAATAATTTGTAAAAAATCTGTCATTGCTATTTCTTGTATTATAGGCTCTCAGTGTATTTTTATTTTCTGTTTTGTTAAATAACTAGTGTAACTATACATTTCATATCCCTGAATCCCAGCATTTTCATCATAACAGGTAGGATATTAATACTTGGGAATGTCTTTGTTTTTAAAAAGCAACTTCAAAGCAAAAATTCTCCATAAAACCCCCGTAACAGAATAATAGGATGGAGGGACTTAGCTTAAAACAGCAGTCTCTGAAGCACTGGCAGAATGGGCAAGTGGATCTTGGTCATTGGGACATTTTCTAGTACTTATAGATGATTTAAGTATTAATTTAGCATATTCTAACATTGTAATCAAGTTTTCCATATCATTTATTATAACATCAAATAACTTTGTTTTTTTATTCTTTGTTCAAACTCTTGAAAGGAAAATTAATTCTTTAAAATCAGAATTAGGAATTATTCAAAAAATCAGTTGGAGAAGTCGGATAAATTATTTATTTTATATAACAAAATTTGTACCCCGCTCTTCCCGCCACAGGCAGCCCAGAGCGGCTAACACAGTGGCGGCTCCCCCCACAGGAAATTTGGGGCACTGCCCCCCTAGCACCGTGTGGGACCCCCGCCACGCCGTCAAAGAAAAAAACAACAACCCCGCCGCCGCTTCTGACAGCAGAAGCAGCCTCTGACCTGCTTCAGAGGCTGCTGCTGCTGTCAGACTATCTATCTCCCTTCCGGGACCCACTCTCAGAGCTGCTCTGAGAGTGGGTCCCAGAAGGGACAAAAAGGCTGAGTCCCTCAGTCCACAGCACGCATAGGATGTGCTGTGGAGGGAGGGGCTAGCCTTCTTCCATTGCGCCTAATGGGTGCAATGGAACTTCTCACCTGGGCGCTCGATGCAAGTGCCCAGACGAGAAGCTTTGGGTCGGGCGGCTGAGGCAGGGACCAGCGCGCATGCGCACTGCTCCCTACCTCAGCCGCACGTGGAAGGGTCCAGGACAGAAGA
>QEPC01008088.1:246882-263090 GCA_003113815.1 Sphenodon punctatus
AAAACCAGTCCAAGACCATTCCACCAATGCCGGCACGGTTCCGCAGGCGAGTCACCAACACCTCATGATTGACTGTGTCGAATGCAGCTGAAAGGTCTAGCAGGACCAGTATGGTCTGATGACCCTGGTCCAATGCCAGACGGAGATCGTCAACCAAGGCCACCAAGGCCGTCTCCATACCATACCCAGGCCGAAACCCAGGCTGGGAGGGATCAAGGAAACCGGTGCGGTCCAGATGTTCCTGGAGCAGCCACTGCCTGTTCAATAACCTTTCCTAAAAAGGGAAGGTTAGAGACCGGCCGATAACAGGCAGGAGCATCAGCGTCAAGAGATGGTTCCTTGAGCAGGGGTCTAACCACAGTCTCCTTCAGGCAGTCAGGCTTGTATGAATGTATGTTCAGTATGTACACTTTCTAAAACTGGAATGCAATGTACTCTGTCAGACAGGATGATGATCATGCATCCAAAAAAGCACTATATTATGTAGACAAAGTCAAGTGAGAGTGCTGAATGGTTTTCATCAGTCTTGACAGCATGCATTTCAGCAATTCTCTTCAAATGCATTTTGTTTACAGGATGATTTTAATCAACTGATGTAATGCTTCCAGTCATACTAGAAAAATCACTATATATGCAAAATATTCCCTGTACTTGTGGTAAATAACACAGGAGCAACATTTCCCATCAACTTTTACAAACTTGTCTTTTAAGTGAGATAAATAAAAACATGCAAGGTCCACCATATGAAATTGTATACTTGGTATTACAAGGCAGATGCATTTGGATGCAGCTTCTGTACAAAACAAATCTTTAAAATTTGACTGCAAGCGTGCATAGCGATTTTCAGTCCAACTTTCTAATGACTAGACAGTAGCTGTGAATTCAGTTGCCTTTTTATCTGAATGTTACAAATCTTTTTGACATTTATATGTTAATTCTCTATGGAAATGTTTATATAATTTTACAACTTCAAGAAGGAAGAGATCTAGTGGGCAATTTAAGGCTATTTAAGACAGCAAAGGATTATCCCACTGTTCTTGTTAAGGCCATTTGTGTTGAGGTCACTTGTTAATATCGGCTTTCTTGGGCTGTTATCTGAACAGAGAGTAGTATTATTTAGTACAGATAGAAGCTGACTTTTTCAGTTTCATGATAGAAAAGCAGGGAATGAAGGCTAATAAAAATGTTATAAACAAATCATTGACCCAAAATGTTTGTCCAGTTTTTTTCAAGCTAAACTCAATCTCTTTTTATTGCATTCACCTGTACTCCTTTCCTAGTTACAGCAAAACAGTCTGAAATTCATTTATACAATTTACACTCACAGCTTTGTTTGGAACTTATTTCATGTAACTGTTATCCCTCCACCCCCCATCCAGAGTACACTTATTAAATATACTCAATTGCATATATTTAACATATGGAAATATATGCATGAATATTTAATATTTGAGTAACAATCATTAGCTGATTATAATTATATGGAATTAATCAGCTATCCCTTTATTTCCTGTTTTTCACTTAGCCTCTTGTATAACACATACTTGCTCATTCTTGTTTTGAAACATTCAGTCTTTGCTGACATGTGTAAACATAACCTTTACAGTGCAAATGTATGTAAATTACAGGAAAATCTGGGATTATACTGCTTACTCTACTACGCCCTCTAAGAACAATAACATTTTTATAAAACGGGTGGCTAATCAGAACATATTCTTCTTCAGGTTCAAGCATTTCTATCGATATTAGCAAGTGCGTTGTACCAATGTTTTCCAAAAATTGTGTCACAGTTACCTCTTTGTCTCCATAATTACTTCTGTATCATATCAGACTATGCAAGGTCATCTTTTAGGCTACTCTATCACCTCCCTCTGGAAAAATCACCAACATTATCATTTCCTTTTCCAAAATGCATCTGATCTTTAAATGAGTCATTATTCAAATCTGTATCTCATTTTATAAACCCTGACCTTCACTTGTCTTATGTAATCTTTCCATGCATCACTACATTTCACCTGGACTATAAACAATGCAAAACACCCCAACCAAACACCTTTATTGCATCTGTAATGTGCCATGCACATTTAAGGAGCTACAGTACAAATGTAGGGATACATATTCAGCCCCTTGGATGGACCAGATACCAGTCATTTCTGCCCAGCTGAGATGCTGTGCAGCAGCGAGGGGGAAGATTTAGGCAGACAAAGCTGTTCTTCACCCACAGCCAGTCAGCACAGAAGAATGGCCTGGGGACTGTGTCTTGGGCATATATTCAAGCACTCCTGAAACGGCTCTGCCTTGAGCATCTCCAGCCTCCATGTAGAAACAGAGAATCCGAGAGCCTGCAACAGCATGAGAGCCTGTATCAGGGTCCCCAAACTGTAGCTTGGGTTCTTGCATGTGGTTCTTAGAATGTTCAAGGGCAGTCTTAGCTACAGCTAGTCCTGGGCCCCAAGTTGCCTCCATGGCTCTTTGTCTTACTTCACTGCACCCAAGACTCAGTAGCTGAATTATAGCTGCTGCTCCTCTGAATCTCAGCAGCCAAAAGCACTGGCTCTTCCAGCCATTAACAAAGGCGGCGTATGCACATACATGTGTACATGTCTTGTGGCTCTTGGCCATAAAAAGATTGTGGTAAATGGCTCTTGGGGTTGAGAACTTGGGCCACCCCAGCCCTATCAACTGAGAGCACCCTCCTGCATGCCCCACCAAATGAGTAAGAAGAACAGGGAGAAACCACAGGAGGGTGCCCATAGCCGACCACAGGTATCGCGGCAGAACATGGTAGGAAAGGCAGTCTTTCAGCTACATGGGTTCCAGGCCATTGAGGACTTTAAAAAGGTCAATACCAGCACCTTGAATTGTGCCTGGAACGCTATAGGGAGCCAGTGCAGACTCTGGAGCACTGGTGTAATGTGCTCCCAGCGACCCATCCTTGAAAGGAGCCAGGCCACAACATTTTGCACTAGCTGCAGTTTCCGAACAGTCAAGGGCAGCTCCACATAGAGCACATTGCAGCAATCCAGCCTCAAGGTGATTAAAGCATGGATGACAGTGGTCAAGTCTGAGTCAGAAAGAAAAGGTTGCAGCCTCCTCACCAGATGCAGTTGGTGAAAAGCACTCCAGGTCACCGCTGCAACAATTTAGGTGGGAAATGGTATAAGTAAACCCTTGACTTGTCACAGAGTTGGAAGGGACCTCAACACAGTCATTTAGTTCAGTCCCCTGCACCACCCCAATTATCTGCAGATAGAATCCCAACGATAGCTATAAGATGAGACTGGGACCAACCAGAGCACACCGATGCATGGCATAACAGAAATTTTTTAGAAAAGGATTGATCCAGATGTCCCAATCTAGGTGCAGCAAGGGGTCCAGAGGTACTCCAAGGTTGCAAACCTGATTGACCAAAGAGGGCTGGACCCCATCAACAACAGGAGTCCTAATTTCCCCCAGGTCACAGGGTCAGTCAACCATCACCACCTCACTCTTATCTGGATTCAACTTTAATCGGCAATTCCGCATCCAGTCCCTAATAGCAGCCAAGCACCGGTAAGCACCAAGACTGCAGGACCTTTGTCAGATGAAAACGAGGCAGAGCTGATTGTCATCAGCATATTGTTGGCACCTTACCCCAAACCTCCAAATGACCTAGCCCAGCGGCCTCATATACACGTTGAACAAAACGGGCAACAGAATAGAACCCTGCAGAACCCCACAGGGGAAGCCCTGAGAGGACAACAAACAATTGCCCATCATCGTTCTCTGGGACTTCCCCGATAGGAAGGAGTGAAAATACTCAAGAACAGCAGTCTGTCCTTGTCTAGACCATAATTTACCCCCTTCATACTGCTTACTTCTTTGGGGATTCAGTTTGAACTCTGCTTGCTTACTGGACGATGCAAGGAATGCCCATTTTGGACTGAAGGGAGAAGAACCCGCTCCACAGCAAAGGACATGCATCCAAATGAACAAAATTAAGACAAAAACATCACATTTACATTGTTTGCTTTGGCAATTGTAATTTAATTGTTTATGGCATGGGTGGGGAACCTTTTCTGTCCTGAGGGCCACACTGAATAGGAGAATGAGCTCCGAGGGCCACTTAGAAGTTGGGGGTGGTTAATGGGTTTATTCAAGTAAAGGAAGGCCCAGATCATGGATCTGTCCCCTATCCTTGTGTGCATGCCCTCCGTTCAGTTTTTCATTGCTTGGGGGTAGAGAAGGGATCCAGGTTCCAGATCCATGGAACTGGAAAGGGGCCACATGAAAACTTGCTGAGGGCCACATTTGGCCCTGGGGCCGGAGGTTCTCCATCCCTGGTTTCTGGTATAATAGCACAATGTGCTGTGCTACATTGCTAGCACTGGGAGAACTGGCTGAAGTACTCTCATTACATTTTCGTTAAAAGGTAGGAAGACAATATTATGCCTAAAGAATCACAACAGCTAGAGCCTTTTTACCTCTGTCTGTCAACACAGAGCCAGGAGACTGGGAAGGCAGAAAGAAGAGCGAGAGGGGGAAGGTTTCACAAGTTTGCTTTGTTTCTTTCCCTTTGTTAAAGCATAAAACAGCCTGTCAGCAGGGAGAGAACTGGGGGAGAGGTGGCAGCAGCAGCTGCTATGTGTCAGATTCTAGCCCTGAACCCTTTCTCTCTCCAAGGCCATTTTTTACATGGGTAACCTCTCCTTGCACACGTGTCCGGGGGAGTGGGGGGGGCGCCCATGCGAATGCCACAGTGGGTGGGGGGGAACAGGTGGGAGCCTGTGGGAACACTGCGGGTGGTGGGTGGTGGTGCATGCACGCTTCAGCGCTCCCACCCACCTCTACCCAACAGCCACACATGGAGCAAGAGGTGCCAATGTCTGTGGGAACACAACCGCCCACCCACCGCACTGAACACTCACCGTGGACCATGTGAAAACAGCCATTCTTCTGGCTAGTGACACCAGTGGCCAGGATCCTCTGCTTCTAGCGGGACAGCCCCCTTCACTGCAACAACACTTCTGGGCAAGGGATAGCCATAGCAGGAGCCTGGCACAAAGCCGCCACCACCACCTTTGTCTTCCTGATCCTTCTCCTATCCCCTCTAATGGATGACAGGTTATTTATTTATTCAATTTATTCATTCCAACTTATACGATGCTCTTCCCATGATGGCTCAGGACGGCTTACAATCAATAACCCCCCCTAAAATATATATAAAAAGTCATTCCTCTCCCCAGAAACTCTACCCCTAACCCCCAAAACATCTTCCCTCTGCCCACTCCCAACCACACCCAACCCCCAACCAACCCCAATCCCCATCCCCACCTGCCAAATGCCTTACGAAACAAAAACGTTTTGCACCGCCTCTGGAAGATGCTCAGACTTGGGCTCAAGCAAATCTTCAGGGGAAGGGCTACAACACCGGGGCAATGACCAACACCCGCCCTTCCCCCCGTGCACACCCATCCCACGGACAAGAATAACAGGTGGAACCCACAGGAGGGCGTTCCCGGCCAACCGCAGGGGACACAACAAAGAATGGTAGGACAGGTGACCTTTCAGATATATGGAGCCCAGGCCATTTAGTGCTTTAAATGTCAAAACCAGCACCCTAAATTGTGCCCAGAAAGCTATAGGGAGCCAGTGCAGACTCTGGAGCACTGGTGTAATATACTCCTGTCAACCTATCCCAGAGAGAAGCCAGGCCGTCACATTCTGCACCAGCTGCAGCTTCCAAACAGTCATCAAGGGCAGCCCCACGTAGACTGCACTGCAATAGACTAGCCTCGAAGTGATGAAAGCATGGATGGAGGCAAGGTCCAAATCAGAATGAAAAGGCTGCAGCTTCCTCACCAGATGGAGTCGGCGAAAAGTGCTCCTGGCCACAGCCACAATCGGATGGTCCAGGTGTGCATTGGGCCCAGAAGCACTTCAATCTGCAAACCTGAGTGACCAGAGGGGCCCGGAACCCATCAATAACAGGAATCCAAAACCCCTCCAAGTCACAGAGCTGGCCCACTGTCATCATCCTGAGGATGTCCTGAGTTTTCTGAGGATGCATCACAAAGCAGCCTTACCCCAATTGGGGTAAGGCTGCCCAGGAAGGGAGAACTCGTATGAAGGGGTGGTGGTATGATTGGGGGTGCCATGCAGGATGGGTGCTAGCACCCATCACGTGTGGCCACGTCACAGCCAGGGGTGGGATCTCAGTTCGGCCAGGGGAGGTGGGACAGGGCTGGGCACCTGCTCATGTGGGCAATGACTCCGCCTGCCCCAGCCAGAGTCGTAGCTCCTATAGGAGCCTGCCTGCCCAGCTTTCCCGCAGCTGTCAGAACGGCTCCCTGCGCTTGTCCTGCTGCGTAGTGGTGGCGGCGATTACCTACCATGGTGCCGTGTGGAGATCCATTCACTGCCACTCACATGGCCTCACCCCAGCAGTTTTCTCCCATTTTATTTTTGCGCATTTGATTTTTTTCCCTTTCTACATGTAATGCTTTACATTTGTCTTTCCAGAATTTCACTTTGTTTTCAGCCCAGCTCTCCAATTTATCAACGTTATTTTGAACTGTAATCTTATCTTTGGAATCCGTCCCAATTTTGTATTAGCAGCAAAATTTATAAGTGTACTGTCTACTTCATCTAAGTCAAAATAATTTGTTCTAATAACTTACTAGGTTTTGAAAGATCTGATATGAATACATTCACATTATCTAGCTAATTTTTAAACGGCTCCTTTGCTATTTTAGTCTGAAACTAGTACTCCTTCTTGCTCATGTTGCATTAAGCATCTAGTCACAGCTAGCTTTACCGGTGAATACTGAAGCAAAATAAGCATTAAACATTTCTGCCTTGCTTGAGACACCTCTTATTTGCTCACCTATCCCTTTATGTACACACTGTTTAACATTAATTTCATGACCATGGGATGTGCCATACAAAAAGACTGTAAATAAAACAGATTCTAGATTTACCCGTCTCAACCTTGAACTGCAGGATCTAACTTTAGGTGCGAGGGCAATTAAGTCTCCAGGTTTTAATAAGTATATCAGAAATACCAAAGGAGATTACAGTTGTGCAGATTCTTCTGATATGGACACACCAGATACTAAAGAACTTATTCTAGTTCAATAAAACAGTGACAAAGAAAAAATTAACTTGTGCTATGTACCTAGGTCAGATTCAAACCCAATGGCTTTGTTAATGAAAGGCTCAGCAACCCACTCCCCATTTAGCCCCATGTCAAAAACATATCAAAAAGGTACAAGCAGTTTAATAATTCGCTACCATACCTTGTTTAACAATGCCTGCTGACCCGCCATCATGGGATTATACTGCATTTGATCCATACAGTTGAGTTGAGTTTCTGGCATGCACTGGTACATAGACACAGCACCAGCATAGCATGTCTGAGGAGTTACCATAACTGACTGAGAGTTTATTCCACAATCTTGGTTCTCAGGAACCTGCTGCAAACAATTGAGAAAACCTCCTAAGCTTGAAGAGCCAGAATATGTTGATCTGTCAAAGCTTCCTACTGGAAAGTCTATCTGTGTAAAATTAGAAAGCTGTGGCATCATGCTTGTGGACTGCTTATAAGGAATAAAATCCTGCCTACATGCATAAGGTGCAGTGTTCACTTCTGATTTGTAAGGGAACTCCTGAGTAGTGCCTTGCATGCCAGAAAAGACATATTGCTGTGCCTGCTGCTCTGAACAGCTAAGAGGCACACTGCTGACAGAATTCCAGTTTGTGAGCATCCCATTGACTTGCATGTGCTTCAACTTCTGGCATAGCTGTTGCTGCTCCATTTGTTTTTGATGCTCATGAAGTTGCTGCTGGTCCATCTGTTGCTGCATTAAACAGCTTGAATTCTGAACCATGGGCTGCTGTGGTTGGCAACTTGAATATAACAGGTCAGACTTATTGTTTAGAGAATCCTGAACATAGGTCAGGATTTCGTCAGTTATGTCAATGTCTCCAATATCATCCACATTAGAAAATTCAGTTTTAAAAAACTCTTCATCCTGCTGAATACATTTTATATCTTCAAAGTCGATGCCCAGACTTTTCATGATGCTGTACAACTCAATGTTTTTGTTATCTTGAAAAAGCCCTGCACTGTCTTCAGGAAGCATTAAGTTACTTTCCTGGGGACACTCAATTTGTTCCCGTTTCAAGATATTATTTCCAACTGATAAAAGGTTGTCCTGCCAGTCACTGGTAATCACATTGCCCAGCTCATCCCGAGTGTCTGTAAAGAAGTTTCTCTCAAAAGAAAGTTTATTTGAAGCAGGTGGGCAGAGATATACAGACTCATCTTGGCGTAACATAGCACCCAAAAGGGAGCTGGGATCAACCGATTCTTTGCGCAGTGAAGCTTTGGAAGCAGATCCTTTTCCACTGGCATTTTTAACCTTTGCCTGAGAGGGATCCATCAGGCTAGACAAAGGAAATGTTACCTCATACAACACAGCCTCACCAGTAGCAAACATAAAGGGCAACTTCATGTTGCGTTTCCGTAAATGTTCTGCCCCTTCTTCATCTCTGAAATGAATAAAATAAAGCAAAGCATTAATGTCATTAAAGTTTGAAAATACTATTAGTAAAATTGTGCCCTTTTTAGCACAAGAATAGAATATAAGACTAAACTATTCTATTTGAATTGCTAATCAATGTGAAATCTAACTACTCCAATCAAATGAATTTGCTGGAATAAGTGTGTTTATTGTTGGGGGATATTCATGTAAGTTTAAACTTGCAATCAAAGTCCAAATGGTAAACTCCATACTATAAGCATGATACTAGGAGATGAGAATGAACATTACTAATAAAACAGAAGGTCAGTGTGCAAAACTTTATTTATGGCTTAGTAGGTGCATGAAAATTACTAATTCTATTCATATTTTAATTTTTAAATGTGTACTGCTAAGAAAGACATAGAAAATTTCTATTCTAAGAAAGACATAGAAAATGGAATACAGTCGGTAGTCCTCTGAAAGATAATCACTATATGTTAATCTGTGCTAACTTCTCTGTATGGCAGAAGTTTGATTTCTTCATCTTTGCTAACGTTGAAGGTAAAACAGAAGTTGGATGACGGCAGAATTTTGTGCTTTTGAGTCATTAGGTTTACATCCTGTGAGGCCAGGCACAATGGCATAGGCCATAATGAATGCTGTACACATTAGTAAAGAATCAAGGAATATTTATCAATAAATGTATTGTATCAGTGACCAATATTTTAAAAATTATAGGGTTTTTTTGTTTTTAAAAAAGGCATCCATGTTGTAAGACAACCCTACACCCAAAGGGATCTCAAATTCAGTTGGTAGACTAATGTTTCAAGCCACAGTATCATTTTGTAATGGCTTGCTTACGTAAGAGGTCTCTGTGTCGCAATGATATAATCTGGTCTTCCATTTTTGTAGACTAGGCGTGCATTTGCTTGAACCCAAGCCCATCGATTTTCTTTGGTAAGAAGTCTAAACACGGTCATACCGCTCTCTCCAGTCTTTATCACTAAAAAAAGAAAATAAAAGGAAATCAAGCATATTCACCAGTTTCATCCAATAAAAAGCATACACACATGAAAACTACATATTATTTTAAACACAGTCTCTTCTGGAGAACATTTTAGCCTCTGATTCACTATTAATGTATAGTGAAGAATTTCAGCATCCTTGTTACATTAGGTTGTCAGTAAGGAAGACCTTTTAGCCTAGTAAGTGGAATAAAATCTAGTAAAACCCTGAAAACCATCCAAAAAGGAGACGTCCACCTGTCAACAACTTTGTAGAGATGAGTTACAAGACTCAAAAACATGAATTATAAACACAAAGTTCCATACATTGTGGGGAAAAAAAATACTTACAAAAAATCCTCACAAGAATTGTTTTCTGTTTTGACAAAACTTAAATACCATTTCCCAGCAGAAAAGCAACTACAATAGCCAGGGCAATACATTCAATATAAATCCAAGTGTCACATCAGAATTGGTATGAGGAAAGATGCATAAAATGAGTACAATTATTGCACAGGTCAGGCAGAAGCGTGCCTACTGGCCAGCATTTAAACCACAGAGGTTTATAAACAATGATATACACTTTTAGAGATAAATACTAGAAAAAGCCTAAATCAGGAATATAGTATGTTCTAAATTTAACCTTTGACAGGAAAACTATCTTCATCTGCCTGAGAGAAGTTACTGAACTAGCAGCAATTGGGTTGTGGAAAGAGGAAGCGCAAACAGCAGAATGCGACAGGAACTGGGATATTCAGCCAGATGAGAATATTAAAGAAAGCTTATTCTAATATAAGCACTTACGTACAGTGGAAGGACCATGTGCAGAAGAAAGTGTTTGCTAGATTAATTTAGGACATACATCATAACTTTCTTTGCTTTACTGCCACCTTACAGAAGATGAATGACACTTACTTCGGACATGATTTTCAGCACAATAAAGCATATCAGCTGCATGGATAAACTGATATCCTGTCCCTCTCATGCACAGCTCTGCTTCAGTGTATCCCAGCACAATCTTTCCTCTGTAAGACAAAAAGGAAACCAAACTGTATCAGCCTATAAATATGGATATAGAAGTAACAACTTCGGCTAAAACATTTAGATCCTTGTCTCTTCTCTCATCTGAGCAATAGCACAGTAGTTTAACGTTTATAATGAAAATGCTACAGAAACTATTTATGATTATTTTTTTAAAAAAAATGAAATTAAATAAACCAGAGGATATTATAGCTTTAATCTGACTACAGTACCTACCATTAATTCTGCTAAATGAATTGGAACATCTATTTTTGAAAATCTAGCTACCTACGTTTCCTTTCATACAGGACACGTGAACCCTTGACTTGTCACAGAGTCGGAAGGGACCTCAACAGTCATTTAGTTCAGTCCCCTGCACCGCTGCAGGACCTGCACAGACCAATTATCTGCAGAGAGAATCCCACCGATAGCTATAAGTAGAGACCGGGACCAACCAGAGCACACCAATGCATGGCATAACAGAGAACAATTTTAGAAATTGATCGATCCAGATGTCCCAAACAGGTGAGCAACACCCATGCTGCAAGGGAAGGCAAGGAATCCTCAGGATCAACTAGCAATCTGCCCAGGAGGAAAATTTCTTCCTGACTCCAAATAGGACAATGAGTTAGATCCTAATCAGGCATGCATACCCCACCAGCCAGGCACCTGATAGACACTTAGACCACTTTCAGACATGCCCCCCCCCCGCGTGCATATTCTGGCTGCGGGGAGAAATGTGTAGCCAGGATATGCACGGGGATCGGCTGGTCTGAAAGCCTCCCCTGCGCGGCTTTGCCGGCAGAGACATGCAGGGATGCAGAGCTTGATTTCCTGCTCTGCATCTCAGGGCTTTCAGACCAGTCGATCCCTGCGCATATCCTGGCTGTGCATTTCCCCCCGCAGCCACAATATGCGTGCCCGGGGGGACGGGGGGGGCAGAGCATGTCTGAAAATGGCCTTATAATACCCAGGCTTCAGAATGCCCCAACAGTTCCACCTCTAGGAGCAGACAACTTATAATATTATATTATTATTATTATTATTATATATCTCCTCAGCCCTCTTTTAAGATGAGCTTGGCTTATTTAGCCTTTTTAGCTTCACCTTAGAAAGTCAGTCTTCCATTCCTCTGATTACCTGGTAGCTCTTTGTTGCCCTTGTTCCAGTTTAAGTTTATCCTTATTGAACATCGGTAACCAGAACACAGATGCCATCTTACTAAAGTCTCATACAGGGGCAACAATACCTCCCTATCCCTGTAGGTCTAATACACCTCAGGATAGCATTTGCCTTTTTGTTATAGCTGCATCACACTGATGGCTCATAGTCATTTTATAGTCAATTGTAACCTTCAAGTCCCTCTCCTCCTCGGTTGTTTCCAACTGATGAGTTCCTAGCTGGTAACTAAAATGTTTATTATTAAACCCCAAATGTATAGTCTTGCACTTTGTGCTATTAAATTTCATCTCATTCCTAACACTCTGTTAATAGTGTAGGGTCTTGTAGACTGATGTGTTTGCCAGCTCTCGTCCCAAATAACCAGGCCTTGAAATGGAATCAGCATCACAGTCTCTTTATTTACAGTGTCCGTCACCAACAACATTCCATTCCACAAACCAAGCTCATACCTTCCTAGCCACAGGGCCTCCCACTCAGACCTCGCTGGCCAGGGACCTTCACTCCTGAAGCCAGTATTCTCTCTCTACTCCTTACTCAGGTTTCTTCGGTGTTGGACTGGCTCTGCCATGTTCAACCCCAGGTGTGAGGCTGCCCTGCTTCCCTCAGGCGCCTGGGCCTCACTAGCATCTGAGCCTCATATGCTGGTGCTCACAGCCTGCTCCCCTCTACGTACTCTAATTTATGAAGTCATCCAGTATGATGATCCTCCTCTGTATTGGCAATTCCTCTCAACTTGGTATCGTCAGCAAACTCCATTAGCACACTCTTACTTTCCTCATCAAGGTAATTTACAAGTATATTTAATAAGATGAGTACCAGGACAGATTCCTGAACTCCACTAGCAACTTCTCTACTGCGAGACAGTCCACCTCTCAACACAACCCTTTGTATTCTTCCAGTTAATCAGCTTTGTACCCATCTTTTTGTTAATACCCATCTTTTCCAGCTTAAGCAGTAATTTACCTGCAGCACAGTATCAAATGCCTTACTAAGATCTAAAAAAACTGTATTTACTGCATTCCCTCTAATCAAAAAGCCAGTTATTTTTTCAAAAAAGGATATCAGATTGGTATGGTATGATCTACCATTTGTGAACCCATGCTGCATTTCATAATGTTTTCCTTTTGCTACTTTGTCATTAATTACTCTCTCTCTTAGTGTCTGCTCTAACATTTTACATATCACTGACAGGCTAACAGGTCTATAGCTAATGCTATAGAGGTCATTTCTACTCCTTCTCTCAAACACAGGTACAACAATTGCTGTTCTCCAATCACTAGGTACCACTCCTAAATTAATGGATTTATTAAGTATCATAGCTAATAGATCTCAAATTTCATGTGCTATCTCCTTCAGTATTCATTGATAAAGATTACCTTGTTTTTCTGATTTAAGTAAATTAAGTACTTTGAATTTTGTCTTTACTTGTGCTGTGGTAATTTCCATTATAATGAGATACTTCACAGTCAGAGTGGGAACAAGGTGGCAGAGGAAATGAGCAAAAGACAAGAGTTAGGAAGAACTGCTGGGATGGTGTGCCTCAGAATAAAAGACCAATGCAAGTATAATGTCAAAAACCCAAAACACACACTTAACACTAAAGATTTGTTCAAATGTTTTAAAGAAATATATGGTTTTGTTTCAGTTGCAAGAAAATAGCAAGGTGCAATATGCTACACAGATCATCTTACACTTACTTTGCATCACATCCTGTTGGTGTGAAGTCAAGCTTGTGTTTCGTTCTGAAGATAAAGTTTTTGGTACGTATCTCAAGGATGGATGGAGGTTGCAGCGGGGTAGCCACCGCAAACAAGGCCAGCTGAGGGGAGATAGAAGCCCCATCCTTCCCTTTCTTGTTTTGTCCATGGAGAAACTTTAATCTCCCTTGAAAATTCATGGCCTTCAAGTGAAGAAACAAACACAGCAGTCACAGACTGAATATCTTTACGAGTAAATTTCACAGTTTTACTTCTCACTAACAAGTACTTTAAAGGGGGAGGTGACACTTTTTTTGACCAAACTTTCACCAAATTCATGATTTTCACCGTAACTTGTATTTAAAATGAACAAGTAAAGGCTGACATTGTTATGGTTATCTTCCAAGTCATTACAGGGTCCTCTGCCTCTCAGAATTCATCTCAACGAGCTAATATAGAAGATTTGATATAAAAGAGATGGTGGCATCCTTAGTAATACATGACAAAGGCAGCTGTGCCAAGTCCCACGTTAGGTGCCCCTTTGATTGTCCTCATGGCACCAGGATTCTGAGATACCTATTATATTGATATCCTCATTTAAGGTCAAGCACTTGAATTAATTCATCTTACTTTTTAGACTTCTAACATATGTATATAAAACATTTAAACATTTTGTTGTTCTGAGGTTTACATTAGCTTATAGCAGCTAAGCCTTTGCTTAACTTTAACACACAAAAATCATAACACAAGTTATAAATGTAAAACAAATCCCTTTAAAAAAAAATAGAAAAAGAAAAAAAAAAGAAGAAGCTGGTCAAAAGCGTAGAAGCCTTTTTAATACAGGGGAGGGGAACTTCTCCCTGAGGGACATACTTAAGGCGTGTGCTCAGGATATGGGAAGGAAAAAAGGGACCCAAGATCTTAAATCTGCACCACCCCCTATCCTTGAGTGCACACCCTTATCTCTGCTCCTTCCTGAGCTCCCTGTTTCTATACTTGAGGGAAAGGATTAGATATTTAGGTCAGATCCAGTAACTGGAAAGGGGCCAAATAAAAACCATCCATGGGTTATCCTCAGCCATCCATTCTGATCCACAGTCCAGAAATTCCCTACCCCTGCGCTATACTCACCAAGAACCCAGATGAGTTATCCAGGAGGCATCGTAATCTGCAGACAAAGTTTCTTTCCATAAAAGAAGAATTTTCTGGAGGAAGATGTTCAGGGTTATAATAGGTTCCTGGCTGAGAAAAGCCATTATCTCCTGAAGGAAAAGATTATTTATAAGGATTATTTTTAAGAGAACACCTAGTGACAGCTATCTGTTGCAAGCAATCTTCCTCCCATACACAAACTCCCTGAACAAAAACAATGCAAACTGAAAACATTCTCAAGGTCTACATTGATTCATTGCTGGAAATGGTGTCCTGCTGGGATTCCAAATAATCATCTGTGGTACTGCAGGAATATATGCAATGTATCTCCTAGTATAGGAATTTTTAGTCCAACTTTTTTTTAGGCTATGAAACCAAATTCAGAAGTAAAGCATCTTGGAAAATCAGGTTCACCATTAAGTGTTTGAATGGTCTTACCAGCTTGAACAATAAATTGTTTTGCTCCTCTGGAACCTCCAGAGGAGCCTCAGAGAATTAGATGCCCAATTCCCACTGACTTTCAATGGTATTGTAAAGATATCTGCTGAACAGTAATTTCCTTAGCAAAATTATAGAAAAACATAATAGTGTCACAAATTGACTTTTCAGGTTTTGTTCATTACCATAAGTACAAAATGAACTAAATTTTAAGAGGAACTTTTAAAATGTGTCATGTGGCATATTCTGACACTGTTGACCACCATCTGCTCCTTGACATTCTATCTTTTTTTGGATTCTGGGACTCCATCCTAGCTTGGTTCTCCTCTTACCTCTCTCACTGCACATTTAATGTATCTTTTGGTGGATCCTCCTCCACTGCTTTCCCACTATCAATGTACCCCAGGGCTCTGTCTTGGGCCCTCTTCGCTTTGCCCTCCATACCGGTTCCCTTGGTAATCCGTTCTCCTCCCACGACTTCCAGTACCATCTTTATGCTGATGATTTGCAGATCTAGCTCTGCACCAGAACTCTCACCCAGAATCAAGACCCAAATCTCACCTTGTCTGTCTGACATCGCTGCCTGGAAGGCTCACCACCTTAAACGTAACATGTCCAAGATGGAAGGTTACTTTAAAAAAAAGCTTTTCTTCTAAACCCACTTCTCCCCTCCCCTTCCCCTCGATCTCTGTGGCGAACACTGGCTGTTAACAAATGAGACATTAGCCCACATCAGGTGGGCGTTCACCTGCCCATTTATTAGGTGCTTGCCTGAAATAGCCATGCTCCACCCACTGGAGCCGCAGCCCCCACTCATGGCGGGGTCTTGGAGAACGTGGAGCCCACTATGCGGGTGAATGTGGGCTAATGTGCGCTCATGTGTCTGTGTCCCATCAATTATGTGTCTGTGTACCACCCGAGCTGTTCGCAGGAGGGGCAGGATATAAATTGAATAAACAAATAAATAAAATTATGTTTCGTGCAGTGCCTCCACATGTATGGGTCTGCCAGTACTACAGGATTTTCGCCCATGACTCTAGAGTAAGGGCTCTGGACTAAAAAGTATGAAACAAGAAGCTGAATGTTAGCGGCTCCTAAGGACATGAACGTAAAGAGACTTGATTTTGAATACTGTTACAGAAACTCAATGGGAACTTTCTCTTCTCCTCTCCCAAGACTTCTATTAAAGTATTGTTGTTAATTTTATCTGT
>QEPC01008088.1:263190-274398 GCA_003113815.1 Sphenodon punctatus
ACTGGACCCATATTGCTTGTGCAATCACCCACTGGCCTAATTGAATCTGTTGAAATAAAGTGCGGCCAAGTTTTAAACCATATACTGCCTCTGTGTCTCATTGGGGGGGTGCGCCGGCAATGACAGCAGGCAGGTCCATCTGTAACACCCATTTTATCAGTGTTAAGAGTGTTGGTGTGAAAAGGGACACAGAGCACTTCTTGGTATAATAAAAGGTATCTTCTGAACTAATGCTTACTTTGTATCTGGAAATAGATTGGATCCTACTTTCAGTGATGCTGCCTTCAAACATGGAAACAAATGGTTATCTGAGTACTGACTAACTGAGGTAATCTAACTTTGAAGACAGTCAACGTTTCAAGCTGAACCTCCCACCTCTTGAAGTGAACTAGTCAGTGAATCAGTCAATCCTGCAAAACTAAACTTGTATAAAAATAGAAAAAGGCACAAACTGACAAACTCTCTTAAGGGGAAGCAATAAAAAAGCTACTGGGTGAGAAACAAGAATTGAGAGAAATTATCTCCTAACACTACTTCCCCAGGTGAGTCATTCTTTCTCCGGTTCTTGCTGCTCTTTTGTGATCATTTGTACTATCTTCTGAGGTAAAGAGCTCTATTTCAGGCACTCACTGGGTCAGATTTGCCTGAGGCAACTGTTGTGCGTGCATGTGGGTACGTACGTATGTTTGTGTGACGTCAGAGATCGGCAGTTGGTGTGATAGAATCTGCAACTACTTGGCTGGTGATGACTATGGTACCCCAGCACTCCACATGCTTAGCATAGCCATGGGTTCCATCTCCTGTGAGACAGGGATTTACCTACTTTATTATTACGAACAGCTTTTTTTTATAACCAATGTGCACCTATCCACCTATCTGTTGCTTCAGGCATTCGCATACACATACCACAAGTTGAAAGGAAATACGTAACTACAACAGAGCACCAATTTTTAATTACAAAAAATAAAGAGAAGATTGAATCAAAGCATTTATCCATATTTATTATTTAAATCTAGTTAATGTATAGGAAACCACATAAGTTGGTTGGACAATGAGGCATTCTCACCTTGCATTATCTGGCCAGCATCCGTAGATTGTGTGGGATTTAGTGCCCAATGAAGTTGACGCTGAAATTCAGGCCTGTCTTCTGTATGAATCAATTCATACACACTCTGGTGTATAATATCAGACTGCACACAGAGAGAAAATATCATAGAAAGTAAGGTATCTTATGATAGCACAAACAGCGTTTTATCGACGGATGCTAAACAATTACAACAAACAAGGTTTGTGAACTCATTTGTAACAGCACAAGCTATATTCTAGTACAACCCAACAGATTTAAATAGCTTTTCATGTATTTAGCAGCTCTTAATTTTGCCACATGGGCGTTGTTTGTTTAAGGATTAATTTATTTTAAATTATGATTTTTAGTGTAGAAATATTGGGAGTGAAGGATCTGTGGGATAGCTAGAGCCACTCCGCGTGTGGGGGAGAAGGAAGGAGGGGCAGTGGGAGGTTACTCCCGCAAGTGAGAGGCAAGGGAGTAGGAGCGGGCGTGGGGGGAGGAAATTAGGGTTTTTTAGTTGTGATGGGATGGGAGACTTATAAGAATATGGACATACATTATGAACGCAACAGGGTATTTTTTGCTAAAATCTCTCTAATGGTGCATTGAAGTTTTTTTAATAATGGCTAACCCAGTTCTCAAAGTGCTTCACTGACATAAGCCTCATTTGGAAATAAGCCTCAATGGGTCTTGTGCTGGTAGAGTGCTTGGAGACTCTGGCTGTAAATCTCCTCATCTCTAGCTGTAATAGTCCTTGAAAATAGGATATGTATTAAGACCTTTCAATAATGAACTGAACTAGAGAGAGAGAGAGAGAGAGAGACTTAAAAAAAGCCCAACACAAAAAGGAAACAATTGAGTATATGTTGTAAATTCTCTTAGAAAAAGTTTGTTTTCTGTGTGTGTATTAACTCACTGAATGATATCTAAAGTAAGAGAGATGCTTTTGGCAAGTGAAGCAGGCTAGCTCAAATAAAGCAAACATATCGAGCACCATCAAGTTTGATTTATTTAAAAGCATGATGATTTTATTCAATAATGAAATAATGATTTAAAATCACCAAGTGGAAGTATTCTTGTGGATTCCAAGTGGAATTTCCTCCTTGAGTACACAAAATCAGCTCCTTATGGGGGACCCAGAGTGCTTCACACCTGATCAATACAGATGTAAAGTGCAAGGAGGGCCCGATCCCCATGCAGTCCTATGGCGTGCAAGCTCGGCTATCACACTGTGGGGCCAGCAAGGGAAGCAGGGTACACAAGCATCCCCCTCCCCCCCAGCAAGGATGCCCAACAGCGGGGCAGCTCTCGGAGCTCCTGTCATGGCCAGGGTGGGCTGTGCACAAGCGGGTGCCCAGCCCTGTCCTACCTCCATCCCAGAGATAATGTCCCTGGCTGTAAAGTAGCCACGGGTGACAATTCCTACTGCTCACAACCCTGCAGCGGTACTCCCCGTGTGGCAGGGCAAGCACAGTCCCTCTACACAGGTAACCCCGCCTTGGGCAGCCTTACCCCAGTTGGTGTACGGGTGCTCTGTGATGCGTCCTCAGAACGCTGGCTACCAGCCACACAATGCATTGCATTGTGTGGCCTGGCTGCCCAGGGAGGGACAGCCGAAGTGTGGTAGCCTCCCCTCTCTCTCTTGTATGGCCTCACCCAAGGAGTTCACTTTTTTCCATGTACAAGGCTCATTCTGAAACAAATCCCTGTTCCCTGGCTAAAACTAGCAATTATCCTTTAGGGCAGGCAATGCTGCACCGATGGGGCTTCTTCCCGGCTGAGATCTTTTAACAAAATGCTAATTTGTCTCCCTGCACAAAGCAAGGGGTATGCCTATACCATGTCTTCCCCACTCATTTCATGGAATGTGCCCATTTTGAGTTTAATTGAAAACAGTACATACTTGTGATTATAGCAATGAAATACATTGGGAGCCAGGAGTACCACCACATTGTATCAGAATTAATACTATAACAAAACAAATTATACAAATGTTGTACTGTATTTAAATTTATTTAAGCAATTCTACAGCTTAATTTTTCCAGTTGTGGAAATATTATTTCATCATTAATTGTGTGTTTTATTGCATACAATTATTTATTTTATTTATTTATTTTATCAATTTCTATCCCACCCCTCCTGAAAACAACTCGGGGTGGGAGGACATTGCTTGTTTACTAGATAATTAACTTTTGGCTCATGACTTATCAACATGCATTAGGATGGTAACTGGAATAGAAAAATTATTGAATAGAGTTTCCATGATGGATTTGACACTAAGCATTCATAATTTGAGAACTGAACAGATCAGAACTCTGGGAGTTTGAGGCCATCCAGGAAGGCTCAGTGGATGATCTGGATAAAATATACGATGGTGTCGCCTGGGGATGGAGGCAGAACTCAATGGCTCTGATGGCTTTGCCAGTCTCAGCCAGCACAGCCTCTGGCTCACCCACAGAATGAAGCCTTTAATACAACTCATGTCCTATTGTGCCATATCTCAAACACTCAAAATTAGAGGATTCCCCCTAATTAGTTCTTTATACCCAAAGATGCCCGATCAAAGATGCATGCATACACGCAGCGTGTGCAAGTTGCATGTATGTGCTAAGTGTGCAGAAGATGTTGCACCATGCACAATGCATGCACACATATTGTGTATGTGTGGTGGTCACGCTCATGTGTGTAGTGTGCATGCACACCTTGAATCCCATAGTTCTTGACAGAGGGTCATGGATTCAGAATATTATTTTTTTTATTTAAATGTTTTAATGGATTATAGTAAGGGTTTATGAAGTAGAACAATTTTCTACTTCAAACTAAAACCCTATTATTTAAAGGAAATAAGTGTAAGTAAAAAAAAACCATATTCTGATTTTAAAGAAACTTTTTAAAGAAAATCATCTTTTTATCCACGCTGATCACCATATGGAATAAATCCAGCACTCAGAAGACAGATATGTATCAGTAGCTGCACATCCCAGATGGTTAAAAGTTTACAAAACAGTAGTTTATTAAGTACAACTGTTTAGCAGTCTCTGGTTTAAGTGGTCAGTATGGTCATTTTTCATACTAACTGGATTTCTGTAACACATTTGTTTATCTTACATGCTAAATAACCTTAAACAACACGCACACAAAAATTAATTGCTAATTTACATTGTGAACCATGTAAAGGGAAATGGTTTTATAATGATTATACATTATTTTAAAAAATCCACAAGGGAATTAAAAAGAAATAAGCTAACTATGTAATTAAGCTAACCTTAAAGCATATGTATTTGATCTTTGTCAGAAAAGGTTTCCATTAAAATCATTACCCTTCCTAAATTAGTGATGAGTTACTATTCACCAGTCAATTAAGCAGAAACAATGTTTTGAACACTAGACTAATCAGTGCAATAGTTTTTCCTCTTTATTTCATCCAAGACCACATATCTCTATGCTAGCTAGTGCAAAAAAAGTACATTTAATTTAATATAATTATGATTGAGGTTTTGCATGAAAATGGTCACATGCACAGGTAAGTATAGAAACAAAGTCTCTCAGAGACAAAGTAAATTGTTTGGGTTTTTTAAAAAGGAAAATAAACCTACCTGTTGGAATCCCAAATAATCTTGAATGGTAGAAGACACATAAAATATGAGAGCATCTGATGTGATCACCAACACAAAGCCGTTTAATGCCTGAAGAGAAAAACACCATCAGGATAAGTTGAAAGACAATGTCAAAATATTATTGTCATACACGTAACAAAGCACTATTCTCTGTGGATGCAATTCTCATCACTGAACGTTACAAACATGACGTGTGGTTTAATTAGTTTGATTTTATTTGGCCCCTTTCCAGTTCCTGGATCTGGCCCCCGTGTCCAGTTCCTAACCCCAAGCACTGAAGACTGAGCTCAGGGCAAGGTAGAGAAAGCAATGTTGCCATGTTGGTCCCAAATAAAGGCAATAGAGACAAAGTAGTACAATGATATCTTTTATTGGACCAACTCCAGTTGATGGATGCAAGCTTTTGGACCTCACAGGGTCCTTCATCAGCCAAGTCAGGAATTAGAACTATAGACTGAGCAAAGCAGTGAGGTATATACAGTGGTTGGAAACAATGGCAAGGGGAGAACAATCCTGAGGTAGGAGGTCCACAATAAAAAAAAAATAGAGTAAGAGCTGCTGCTAGTAAGTAAGCTTCTTGTAGCTGTAGACAGTCATTTGACTTACAAATTTCTGTAATGGCTTGTGAAACCCATGTCTAAATTGAGTCCATTGTTCTTTGTATCTAAGTAGAGCTATGAATTTTTGTTCCCAGGCTCACCTTTTAAAGGTGTTGCATAGGATTTCCTTTTAAGACAAGGACAGAAATAGAGTGGTCACTGTGAGAAGTGAATACCGACAGTAGAATCCGTGCTCTTCTCTTGTCCATGATCATTTTTCTGTGCGAGTTCATGTATCTGTGCAAGGGTGGTGGGTTTCACCTGCTTAGTTCCCATGGGGGCATTTAGAGCACCGAATGAGGTATACCAGATTTTTATATTTACAGTTGTAGGTCCCTTGTATTCTGAGTAGATTTCCATGGGATGTCTGGATGCTGTTTGCAATAGAGATGTGAAGATCGGTTTTACATCTCTTGTTCCAGCAAGGCCTTGTTCCTGTAGGGATGTTGGTGTCCTGGGTGGTGGGGAGTTTGCGCTGGATAATTAGTTGAGAAAATAGGAGGTTGTTTGAAAGCCAGAAGAGGGAGTTCTGGGAAGGATCTCTTTCAGGGTTTGGTGCCCATCCAGTGTAGGCTGGAGTTCTTTGCTGATTTTACATATTGGTTCTAGTTTGTGATGCACTACAAAAAACTTTCTGTAAGCCAGCCAAAAACAAACAAACAAAAATACAACACAGTTTAAAAATCTCTGCAGTAGTAGACAATCTGCAAGCAAACAATGTTTGGAAAAGATTTCCCCCTTCATGAACTGGTAGACAAAGTGGCTCCTTATTTAAAGTCACACAAAGGGTATTTTTCTGAACTCACAATCAATATGGTTCATGGCAATTGTTGTGATAGCAAACAGTACATTTGTGACTTGGCAGCTCATCTGAAAGGTGCTGATTTACTTCCATAGATTCCAGTCAAGATTTAACAAAGGGCTGGCTCAAGGGACTGAAGTTTGTAATGTCATGCCATTAACCTTTGTTGCATTTAGACATGGAATTTGACACTTCCACAGAAGCAAGTTTTAATTTATTTTTTTTGAAGTGATAAAAAAGAATTTTTTTGCACTGCTCTGAGGTGGGCAGTCTGTGATGGGCTGTGGCCCTCCCTTTAGTCAGGATTCCTAATTGACTGACAGCCATGCTCAGGGGAGGAGCCAGCCTCTGAAGGAGATTTCCAAATTTGTCCTGCCTCAGGCAGAATAGGTAAGCGTTGCTGGCTCTCTCTGGAGAGCCTCTATAGCTTGGTTATGAAATTATTATGCAATAATAAGTAAAGAGTTTTTTCTTATTATTTTCATCTTTGCATCCTTTCCTATCTCTTTTGTCCTTACCTATGGGGCTTGGTGCCAGACAGCTGCCCGGTAATGCAGATTTGTATCACAGGAGAAAAGGGTTCTTGGGACCTTAGTAGGCTTGCCCTTCCTTGGAGGAGGACGCCTGCACAGCCTCTTCCTGGATCTTTTAGAAGCTTTGATCCTCTCCTGCTATGGCAGGGAGCATGGCACGGGGAGTGGCAGGAACATCTCCCTGAGTCCCTCCATTGAGCCTGCACATGCCAAAAAAGTAGCACTGGGACTCAATTGAACCAAGGGTGCTGCCAAATCAACCTGCATTTCCTTGTCTGCTCAACATGTGCAGGAGTGGCAGGAATATGGGAGGAGTGAATCCCTCCGCAAAACCAACCTTTCTGCTAAAGCTTTCCCTAGCTCATCATGAGTGAAATTACCCACTCTTTCCCCCTCACTCAGAATCTCTCCCCTGTAACTCCTACCACATTCACACCTGACGAATGGCATTACTAAAATGGCTCACAGGCAAAGACGTGGCAGCGGGGAGAAGCCTGATGCTGGCAGTAGAGCCGGTATGAACGGGGATCTGCTGCGGCTAGCCTCGCACATGACAGGGAGCAAAAATCCAGCCCTGTAATGCGTAAGCAATTCCACGGCAGAATCCTGCTCGACACAGCAGAACTCCGTTCACACCAGCGCTACTGCCGACATCGGGCTCCTCCCTGGTGCCGCGTCTTTTCATGCACGTCATTTTAGTAACGCCAGGCATCAGGTGTGAATGCAGTATCAGTTAAGCACGTGCACTTACAACTTCTCAACCTCATGAATGTATCCTTGTCTCTCCTGATGTTCAAATCTCCCTCATCTACCCCTCCCTTGTCTGTCTGTCTCTCAGATTGTTCCTTGGGGTAGGGACCTGTCTATAACTACTGACTGTACACTGCCAGATACACTGCTGGTGCTATATCAATCATAAATTATCATCATAATTTTTGTAAGCTGAGGTAAGCCCATCCCTTGGACGTGCTCCTTCCTCCTCTAGTTCAGACTCTACTAAGGGATCCTCAAATCACAAGTTCAAAACCACATCCTTGATCCATTGGGCCTATTCATCATCAAGAGAGAATCTGATGTCTCTTGCCAGTACTCTGGGGTCCATGGTCTCATGCATCAGCATTGTGAACCGGGCATGCTTTCACTTCAGAAGTCTTCAGTCTTTCCTAGTGAACTTCCAGATGACGCTTGCAGCCAAAGCCAAGATTCAGGCGCCCCTTCCAGAGGAGCTTAGAGACTCGTCTCTATACTGGTGGCTTTCCCTGGGCAGGCTGGACAGGGGCCTGCCTATCCGGGACCCAAACCGAGTCCTCATCACCAAGGATGCAAGTCTCCTGCATTGGGGAGCACACTGTTCCCAGGTGATGGCCAAAGGGCTTTGTACCCTGAAAGAACAGAGCCAGCACATCAACTGGCTGGAATCCCAGGCAGTTTGCTGGGCTCTGCAGAGTATTACCTCAAAGGTCAGACACAGACATGTTCGGATTCACCTTAACACCGCCAAACAGTGGCAGACATAAACAGATAGGGAGACACCAGTTCCAGAGTTCTTCACGAGGAAGCAGTTCACATTCTCTCCTTAACAGAACAGAATATTCTACCTAATTAACACTACCTGATTTAAACACTAGAGAAAAGATCCCCAAAATCCTAGCTTTAAAAAAAAGAGTACTAAGAAATGAGACTCCTTCCCAACAGGAAACTTCCCTATTAAACAAGTATATAACACTTAATTTTAGCTATAGAATTTGTGACATAAGAAGTTATTTGTTGTTGTTCTTGTTGAAGGCTGTCATGCTCTTGAGAGCAAAAGGCAGAACCAACATTGGACTTCATAATCCTGTGTGTACACAGTAAGTTCTTAAAAGTCGCATCCTCGACATCTACTTTGCGTGGATCAATTTTCTGCAGGAATGGTATCACAAGGTGTCAACATGACATAGCCACCCAGAATTTATTTCGCATGTGTTCACATGCACACACAAAAAATCTAGGTGGCCAATGTTTACATATCCCAACCAGTGGCCACACTCCAAGCTTAGGGAGTGGGGAGAGGGAAGAAAGGTGGGACTTGGAAGCTGTGGAATGAGTTGCTCTGCACCTCCAACCTCTCGGGGACGGGATTACCCCACCACTTGGTATGCCTGCCGCTGGGGCAGCAGTGGAGATGATCGGACTGGAATCGGTCTGTTCACTTTTACTGCTACTCTGGCGGCAGGAGCAAACATGTCAAAAGCTTCTGATTGTCCCACCAGTGGAGCAGTGGAAGTGATTGGACTCCTGGTCTGTTCATCTTCCCTACTATCCCAAATAGGATTAAGAGAGGCAGTGGTTAAGAACATAAGTGTTATACTGGGCCAGACCAATGGTCCATTGAGCCCAGCATCGTGTCTCCGACAGTGGTCAGTTGCTTGGAATAAGTACGCAACAGATCATCAATGGGCAATCCATTTCCTGTTGTTCACTCTCAGCTCGCGACTGTCAGAGGTTACATCCCCCAACCAACTTGACTAATCTACTTGACTTGGTTACTTGCATTCCTGCCACCGGAGTAATAGCAGAGGCAAACAGATCGATCCCAGTCCCTTCACCTCCACTGCTATACCGGTGGCAAAAGAACAAGCAGCAGGGGTGGGGTGCCCTCCTCTCTGCTGCTGGTTTTGAAACCCCCATTGTCTATATAAAGAATTTTACCTCTACAAACAAAAGCCCCCCCAACACTTGTACTCCTGAAACCAGGGGGTAACAGTGGAGGTGAATAGACCTGGAGGCTCCCAATCTGTTCACCTCCAATGCTACCACAATGGCAGAAGCACAAGCAACTTCTGATGCTGTCAGAGGGGCAGTGGCAGATGGGAACAGACCCAGAGGTTCCTGGTCAGTTCCTCTCTGCCACTACCTGGCAGTCGCATTGGTAGACAACCGGTCTTCTTCCTGATGCAGCTTCCAACTTCCCACTCTTTTCCATTTGTACATAGTCACTGCGAGGTCCCTTAACAGAATTCTCACAACTACACACAAATGGTCACGCCCATGGCGGACCCCCAGTAGCTATGCACTCGCTAGAACCCCCAAAATCCTTCCATCTGGGTGGCCACTGTAACATTTGCTTACCCATAAAAGGGCTGCTTCCCTCTTACGTAGGCCTTGAATGACTACGGGGCTGCAACACTAAATTAAAAATTATGTCAAGCTGGAATCGTTGCCCTGATCCAATCTAAGAGCTTGATCCACTCAATCCGGCAATCAAGGAAGAAAGAGCAGAAGGTGGCTCACGTATATTGCACCAATGACATCACACAGGCACCCTGTCTTAGACATGGCCATGCTAAGGAGCTGAGGCAGTGCAATACTCAACTGTGAGAGGCCCTCAAAGAAGAGCACTGTTTTGATTTTACTTTAAAAAAATAAAATAAAAATCTATCAGTAAATTTCAACCAGCTCTATTTTACATTAGAACAAGTTGCGGGGGGCTGCTACCTGAATATAATCTTCTCTTTCACACACTCAGTCAAGTACTAAATTTACACTATCAACTAGACATTATGGTGAATCCCTTGATGAATACCTCAGTTCAACTTGTGCAGTGAGCCAAGAAAACCAAACATAATGCTAGGATGCATGAAGAATGGGGTAAAGAATAATACAGGAAGTATTCTAATATTGTTACATAAAGTCAATGGTGCAGCCTGATGTGAAATACTGTGTGTAATACCATTCACTCCACCTCAGAAGGCCTCTAAACTTTGGAACCTCTCACATATGGAAGCAGTTCCATATCCTTGGCATCTCTGCTGCCCTTTCCTAGTTTTCCGCTGTTTCGTTTTTGAAACGAAGCAAGCAGAACGGCACACAATATGCAAGGTGTTGGCATATCATTGATTTATATAGTGCCATCATATTTTCTGTCCCTTTACCAATAATCCCTACCATTGGTACAAATTCCAGAAGAGTAACTGTTAGTCTATAGCTCTAAAAACAGCAGAGTCTTGTGAAACTTTAAAGACTAACAAGAAAATTCCTTTATTTTGCATCAGCTTTCATCAGCAAGAGCGGAGTTCCTCAGATGCATGAAGTGGTCTGAAAGTTGGCATCTATATAAGAGGATGCAGGCAATAGAAATAGTTGACCAAACAGAATAAAACAGTCTGCTTGGGACTTTATCTGGAATAATGTTGTATTGTCTAAATGTCTGAAATGACTTTTCTAGATCTAAACAGAACAGACTGACCTCAAGAGTGATTCTATAACAGTGCCGACTGATTTAGTTAAGATATGCAGTAGAGCTGAAACTCGCTAAGTACCAAGGCGGTTGCGGGAAAACCTGAGAAGTCATCATTGAGTGTTGACGCCATTGCACGTGTGACTGGAGTGATCCAGACGCTTAACCCCCTAGCTTCTCTGAGCTAGGAAACGAAACAATGCCATATTTGGTAGGAGGGCGGTACAGGAGGGACGGTTGAGTGATGAACAAGCCAGAAGATAAGTTTTGATTGGTTAGCAGGGGCAAAATAGAAGTGTCTGGTTCAGCCATTTCCCATTTTCTACTGAATTTGGCTGTGTGCTACCCTGCTGATCTGTAAGTAATTGG
>QEPC01008088.1:282484-298203 GCA_003113815.1 Sphenodon punctatus
GTGGGAGCCTTTTTGGAGGTTCCCCGGGTGAGGCAGGTGGCCACCAATGTTAGATCTTTTTCGGTGGCTGCCCGTGTGCTGTGGAATTCACTCCTGGAGGAGGCTCAGTTGGCTCCCACTCTCCTGCTATTTCAGCGTGTATCTAAGACCTGGCTGTTCCGTCAGGCTTTTGGCGAGGGATGGGGGGAGAGGTGTTGCTCACATATTGCATTTTTTAATTGTTTTTTAAAATTTGTATTGTTTTATTGATTGTTGTTTGCCGTCCCGGGCTGCCCTGTGGGCAGGAGGGGTGGGATATAAATTTTAAATAAATAAATTCCCTGCCTTCCCCCTGATCAGCTCCCATTCTCATGCCCTCTTTGGAACTGTTGCTCCTCTGCCAATAAAGCCCCCTACATCCATGATCTCTTCCTCTCTCTCTCCCTCCAGCTCCTTGCCCTTACTGAAACTTGGATCTCCCCCTGCTACCCTCTCCTTTGGGGGGTCTCTCCTTTTCTCACCAGCCACGCCCCGAAGGCCGGGTTGGTGGCATGGGACTCCTCACTAACTCCTGTCAATTCCAACCTCTTTCTCCCCCCACCCTTCCCTTCCTTTGAGGATCACTCTGTGCGCCTCTACTCCCCCCCTCCATCTCCGTGTGGCTGTCATCTACCACCCCCTTGCCCTTACTGAAACTTGGATCTCCCCCTGCTACCCTCTCCTTTGGGGGGTCTCTCCTTTTCTCACCAGTCACGCCCCGAAGGCCGGGTTGGTGGCATGGGACTCCTCACTAACTCCTGTCAATTCCAACCTCTTTCTCCCCCCACCCTTTCCTTCCTTTGAGGATCACTCTGTGCGCCTCTACTCCCCCCCTCCATCTCCGTGTGGCTGTCATCTACCACCCCCTTGGCTCTCTCTCTCTTCCTTTCTATCTGAATTTGAGTCCTGGCTCACTTTCTGCCTCTCTGACAATACCCCCACTCTCATCCTTGGTGACTTCAATGTTCACGTTGATGTCCCTTCCCAGCCCTCCATCTCTCGCTTCCTCTCACTAGCCTCCTTTGGGAACTCCTCTGTCTCTGATCTCTTCTTCGATCCTCATCCCATCTCTGACCACTTCCTTGCCTCTTTCAATGTCTCCCATTGTCCCCCCTCCTCTTCCCCGTCACCACACCCATTCTGTGACCTGCAGGCCATTAGCTCCCTGGACTTTGTCTCCTCTCTCTCCCTTCTCCCCTAAGTCATCTTCTCCTCCTCCTTCCTTGACTCTGCCATTTCTTCTTTCAATGCCTCTCCTCCACCCTTGACTCCCTTGTCCCCCTCTCCTCTCGCCATGCCCGCTCCCACAACCGCGGTCCTTGGCTCACCCCCAGTATCTGCCACCTCCATCCTGCACCCATGCTGCTGAACATCTCTGGCGTGAACCCCGCTCTCATGCTCACTTCCTTCACTTCAAATTCTGTCTCTCCTCCCTTACTTCTTCTATCTTCCTCGCTAGACAGCATTACTATGCCCCCCGCATTGAGTCCTGTTCTCGGGAAGCTCGCCACCTGTTCTCCACCTTTGACTCCCTTCTCAAGCCCCCCTGTTCTCCTCCTCCCTCTTCCCTTTCTGCTCAGGATCTTGCTTCCTTCTTCAGTTCCAAGATAGACCAGATCCGCCTCGACATCACTTCCCACTTCTCTCCTCTTCCCCCTCCTCCTCTCCTGTCCTCCTTCTCTCCCACCTCCCTTGAAGAAATCACCTCCCTTGAAGAAATCTCCTCCCTGCTCTCCTCCTCCAACCCTTCCCCTTGACCCCATCCCCTCCTGACCACCATTGTTTCCACTGTCACCCCTTCCCTCCTGCACCTCATCAGCCTCTCCCTCTGCACTGGTTCCTTCCCATTAATCTTCAAACACAGCACTGTCTCTCCTACCCTCAAAAAGTTAACTCTTGACCCCTCTGAGCCTTCTAGCTACCGTCCTGTCTCACTCCTTCCTTTTGCTTTCAAGTTTCTTGAATGTGTTTGTCTACTCCCGCTGCCTCAACTTCCTCTCCGCCAATTCCTCCCTTGACCCCCTCCAATCTGGCTTTGGCCCCCTTCACTCTACTGAAATTGCTCTTGCTAAGATCACCAACTATCTTCTTGTGGCTAAATCTAATTGCCTCTACTCCATTCTTGTACTCCTTGACCTCTCTGCTGCCTTCAATACGGTTGACGACTCACTTCATTCCCATGGCTTCCATGGCTCCATCCTCGACTGGTGGCTCCTATCTCTCTGACCGCTCGTTCAATGTGTCTTTTGCCAACTCCACCTCCCTTCCACTCTCGGTTGGTGTTCTGCAAGGCTCTGTCCTTGGCCCTCTCCTTTTCTCTATCTATACCCTGTCCCTAGGCAAACTCATTGCCTCCCATGGCTTCCAATATCACCTCTACGCTGATGACACTCCAATCCACTCTCTTTCTCTCTCCATCTATTCAAGCTCATCTCACCAGCTGTCTCTCTGAAATCTCTACCTGGATGTCTCAATGTCAACTCAAACTCAACACGGCTAAAACTGAACTCCTTATCTTCCCCCCTCATCCTTCCTCTCCCGTCGATCCTCATCGATGGGGTCACCATCCTTCCTGTCCCCCAAGCCCGTAGTTTAGGTTTCATCTTGGACTCAACCCTTTCTTTTAAACCCTACATCGACCTCTGTTGCCAAATCCTGTCGCGTCTCCCTGCGTAACATTGCGAAGATTCATCCTTTTCTCTGTCTCTCCTCTGCCAAAACCCTTGTTCATGCCCTGGTCATCTCTTGCCTCGATTACTGTAACCTCCTTCTCACTGGCCTCCCCCGCTCTCCCCTTTCTCCCCTTATCTCTGTCCAAAACTCTGCTGCCAGGGTCATCCACCTCACCCGTCGCTTTGACCACGTGCAGCCCCTCCTGTGCTCCCTTCACTGGCTCCCCCTTCCTGAACAAATCCTGCACAAGCTCCTAGTCTTCACCTATAAAGCTCTTCACAAACTTGCCCCTACCTACCTACCTCTCTGCGCTAATTTCCCTCCGTACTCTAGTCTGTGAACTCCGCTCCTCCTCTGTCCACTCTCTCGCCCTCCCACGCCTCCCCTGCTCCCCTAACTGGCTTTGTCCCTTCTCCCTAGCTGCTCCCCACGCCTGGAACTCCCTCCCTGCCCAGATCCGCCTCGCCCCCTCCCTTCGTACCGGCAAATCCATCCTCAAGACCCACCTCTTCCACTCTGACCTCCCCAACTCCTCGCTCCCCTCACCTAACTCCTGCTGATACCCTCCATCCAATACAATCGGTTACCTGAGGTCTGCGTACTCATATCCTCACCACATGGACCAACCAGCCATCATTCTTGATGTAACCAAGTCAAGTGCGTGCACCTAGGAAGTCGCATTTTCGTGAATGTTACACTCTTTGTCTCTCCCTCTGTTCCCCTTCCTTCATCTCCCCCCCGCACCCCCAAGACTAAGTCCTAGGGTAGGAACCATGTCTATTCAATTAATTTGTAAAGCATTTGGTACATTGCTGGTGCTATATAAATGTTTACTACTAATAATAATAATCTACTGCTTCTGAACTGCCCTCTGCATGGGCCAGTGTCTTTAGCACTCATGTGGAGACTTACCCGAGTCTTCCACCTCCCCAATAATTCTGGTGTCCCTGTGAGGCCGAGAAGCAACACCTGACTGCTTCAATATCAGTATGGCAGTAGCCAGTTGATGTCATCTGTCTGCAACACCCAATCTCTGGGGAGGAGAGGTCCCGGATGGAAAGGGGTGAAGCCTGGAACCAGCCGGGGCATGAAAGTCCGGTCTGACCACAGAGAGGGTGCAAGGGAAACACCGGGGGTGGAGGAGCCAGAGGAGATCCAGGGTCACTATTTCTTGATGTCCCAGGCATGACCAGGAGGACTGCAAGCCAGCCAGTGGAAAGGGAGCCCGTTGGCATGGACAGACTCCCCATGCAAGAGTAAGCTGTTCCAAGACACTTTGACAACATACCGGGGGAATCCCAACCAGGGGGCCCGGTCTCAGGTATCGTAAGGGAAGGCAAGCAGAGTCGTCTAGCTATGCAGTTGGAGTGTTTGTCTCCAGATCCCAGCAGCTAGGTCTGAATTGTCCTCCCAGAAAAAAGACCACCCGGGTCGAGTAACCTGGGATAAACATTGTAGAGGCGCCAGCCCCAAGGGGTACCACAGATCAATTCCTCTAGTACGCTGAAGTAATTAGCTCTATAGTATGACAAGCTTTCAATCTCACATTTTCAAACAATTGTTCTTTCTTGAGAATGGGAATTAGATCTAAATTGCTTCCTCTCTTGTTGGAATACTTACATTGAACTGTATCTAGGCCTTTATAGTAACAAGCTCAGCTGTAAATATGTAAGCATAATTGTGGTTCACTTTGGCATCCTTGTAACTATCTCAAAATCTGGCTTTGAAGTATTTTAATCTATATTCTGTAATCCTGATATCTTCCATGCATGTACCATGCTTACTCCCCACCCCACTCCTCCTTTTATGCAAGAAAGTACTTACTAACCACTATAATTATAACAGAAATACAAATTCAAACTACAATGGCATTTAGAATGTTATGTCTGTTTTACATATATACATACATATACACACACATACACACATTATATATTTTATATATTATATATATTTTATATATATATTATATATACACACAAAATAATGAGAGGAAAATGACTGAACAGAGATTTATTTACTAGCTAAATGTTTCGGCTTCTGCCTTCATCAGTAACTCAGTATACATACATACATAAAAAATAAAAAATATAAATTATAAATATAAAAATAAAAATATAAATAAAAATAATGTGGTACCAAAACATACTAATTCAGAGCTTCCAAATTAAATAGCAACACAAACAGTGAAACAATCTGCCAAAGAAAATAAGTCAAAATGCAAATTTAAAGCATACAGTATCCTTCGTAAATGCCTTCCCAAGTTAACTGCCACAAACATGCATGACAGGTGGCTAACATTTTGACTTTCTATGATCATGGGTGTTGTGGGGTTTCTCCCTTTTGTTTTAAATGAATTCATTAGAAATGGTAAGATGGAAAAAAAAAAGAAAATACGCTTATAGCATGAGAATGGAACATTAGACAAGTTAATAGTTTGCCTAAGCGGCAAATTTCTTTCTTAAAACGACTTCATTTAACATGTTTAAGTAATGTTAACAATCATAAAACGTACCTGTAACAAGAGCTCTCCTTCTAGGATCTGTGTGCTTTCTCCAGGCTTTGTACTTCTGCAGCTGTCCTGAATACCATTTCTCTCAGGCTGAATAGAACTGGAGGATTTTATAGCAGCTACAAAAACAAATACAAAGAGTTTGATTTTTCTTTAATTTACCATTGTGTGTGTGTGTGTGTGCGTGCATGTGGTGGGGTAGATAGAGGGAAGGAATGCTAACTTGTTTAGTTAAACATGTAAAATAAAGTATGGTTTCCACTCTCTCTTCTTCGTATAGCCTTTCGAAATATACAAAAAGTAGTACTATGAAATATCTGGATTTTAAGTATGAGCTAATTTTCTTAAAATATATCAATATATTACGACAATTAAGCTTCAAATTGTCACTTGCAGGTGGAAATTCAACCAGGATTTGGTTCAGATGTTATATTCTTAATAGTTGGGTTAACTACAGGGAGTCTTAAACTTTGCCCATGGTTCTTTCACATTTTACAAAAGTTACTGGTACTTAATCAGACAAGGTTAGGGTTATATATATATATCAAACATACATATCAGTTTTCCTATAAAGTACTATTATAATATTGATAACTTTTTACTGTGTCTAAGATGACACTTTCACATTAAGCACTTATAACGGGGGGCAGGTCTGAAAGCGGCCTGTGTTTCCTCACACTACCATATTGGTTTAAATGTTTCATCTTCAGAGTAGAAATGACTTAAAGGGGATTTAGCCCAATGCATAAGGAACTATTTTTGCTGCAAGAACTATAAGAACTTCCTACTCTCAGCATGGAAGATTTAAGCTGGTGTGAGTTTTCATTGGTTTGAATTGTTTTAAGATGTTGTGAGCCTCCCCAAGCTGCAAAAGCATGAGGGGGCGGCAAATAAATGTAAGGAAATAAACAAAGAAATAATTATTTGAACTAAAGAGAGGCATTTTTAAAATATGTAATGCAACAAGTGAAATTTCTGAAAAATGATAGGCCCTTTTACCACTAGAAGAAAATATTCATTTTAATTATTTTATCAATTAGGAAAACATTCCACAGTGGTACAGTCATTACCCAGATTAGAAGTTGTATTAATTTCAGTGGAATTACTGATATGAATGCATGCATAAAAGGCTGCAGGATCAGATTCTACATATTTATAGCAGTCTAATACAATCTTTTAATACTAACATCTCTCTTCCCCCACCCCTTTCTATCATAGGCTTGCTGTAGCCAGAATGCCAGGTGCAATGAAAATTAGAAGATCTTTAAGATGCTTTATGACACAAATAATCTGCTATTGAACACTGGTATAAAACAGTGTATTTCTTAAACTACAGGTCTGCTGATGATAGCAACACTCTCTTCTACACTTCTTAGAAACAAAGGCATGCTATCACAACAAGCAAGAGAGTTTAATAGTTTTTACTATTTGATAGGGATTTTCATATATATCTTCTTTCCTTCCACAGTATTTCTATCCCAGAATCGAAGCTGCCAACTCAGCTACAAAAAGTTAAGATACTTACATAGTTTTGCAATTTTCCAGCTTACACTTCAACACTAATACTATAATGCTGGCAAAAGTTAATATTAAAGTACTTCAAGGAAGGATCTTCGTATACTTCACATGACCTTTTAAAACCAGACAATTTAAAATTATTTAGTAAAGATTCAGAAAGAAAACATACCCAAACTATAAAAAAGATATTAGATGGTCTGTGTATTTCATGATACAGTTTGCTATTTCTAAATACTTAAAATTAGTACCTTATTCACCTCTCCCAAATAACCAAAAAAAGTGTCTCCCCTAACATTATTATTAGGGCAGCCATGTCAGCACCACCCCATGATCAACTGTATCAAAGGCCACTGAAAGATCTAACAATCAATAGAGTACAATTATCCTTATTGATTTCTAAGCTGAGATCTTCAACCAAGGCCACAAGTATTCCTGACCAACATGAAACCAACACCACCAAGATGTGCCTGGAGCGGAGAGGCAACCACCTGTTCAGTAACATTCCCTAAAAAGGGAAGATTAGAGATGGAGCGATACCTGGGTAGGGGAGTCAACATAAAGAGATGGTTTCTTGAACAGCGGTTGGACCACTGCAGTTTTGAGGCCATTGGGGCACCTTGCCTTCCCAAAGGGAGGCAATGACATTTGACAACCTGAGCCAGCAATGACCCCAGTGTCTCCTGGCTAGTTTTCACCAGCTAGGATATTCATGGATCTAGTTCACAACTGGTTACCACTTCAAGTGCAGCCTCCGCATTTGTGGGTGAGACTAACTGAAGCTGATCCAAGCAAACCAGATAAGACCAAGCCTCCCCAATCCCAAACTCTGGGTGCTTTCCCACATTATAAAAAACCCGTCTGCGTTGTTTTAATCTGGTTGTTTAAGATGCACATTTCAATTTGCTATTTCCCATTCATGCATTCTACTTTAATGCACATTGTAAAATTCTGCAATATAACCATTCCCACATTCAGTTTAAATGTGCGTATTTCTTTTTATCCGCATTCACAGTGTTACAGGAAGGAAACCAGAACTGACCTTCCTCCCTTCCTCCAGAAGTTGTTTCTCCCACTACTCCAGAGGTTCTTTCCATGACTTATTTGCCATACCTGGAGCAGCATCAGCTCTCTTTGTATACTACTGTTATCCTGGAGAATTAACAGAGGATTCCTGTGAAGTCCTTTATGTGCTGCATTCCCACGTCGAACATACGTGCATTATGTGAATGCGGTTTCAATGCAGCATTCACACAATCAATCTATGCACATAAAAAAAAATCTGTCCTTATTCAGGACAGTTTAGGGCACCCTGTAATGCGCTTTTCTAACATACGCATTGGATAGAAGACATGAGGATGAAGGCATTCCCAAGTTACTGAAATATCTGGAGAAAATAATAATGTGCATAAATCAATGTTGTGGGAAAGCACCCTCCGACTCTGCACTCAAACTGGCAGTTCCCAAGTCATACGCAATACAACCAACTTTATTTGCAAAGTAGATGGCAAACTCATCACTGAGGGCAGCTAATGACTCTAGCTCCAGGTGGATATATCTAGGATTTAATAAACTGTTCACCACCATGAAGAGCGCCACTGGTCGGCCCTTTGCAGACACTATGACAGCAGCGAAGAAAGCTTTCTTTGCCGCTGCCACAGTCACAGCATAGTCCTTCAAAAACAATCTATGACACAGTTGGTTGACTTTGATGCAAATAGAGTGACAACTGTGCTCTAAATGCCTACTCTTGCTTTAGCAGTCTTAGATCCTCTGTATACCAGAGAGGTCTACGCTGCCACAGCAGAGGAAGTAGACACCTGGGTGTTACTGTGTTGATGGCCCAGGCTAGCAAGGCATACCACAGATCAATCAGGCCATCAACAGGAAAGGCTATTTAAAAAATAGAATCTGCTCACGCATTCAGTGCTTAACAACATTAAACAAATGTAGTCATTTTCAGTCTTCTTCTTGAGGGCATTTTTATATTGGCTGCCACAAGGTTCTATCTTGTCACCTCTCTCACCTAGCATGCACATGAGATGGAAGGGGAGAAGCAGATGTGAGAAGACATGGTTTACATCATTTTCAAGGCTTCACCACATCTTTATCTTGAATATGTCAGCACGAGCTATCAAGAACCTTACCCAGTCCCAGATCAGCAGTCTGTTCACAAATTAGCAAGGAAGTTAAACAAGTCTAAGTATTTTGCTACATTGGAACATACTGGTATGCAGATGCAGCTGAAAGTTATCTGGCTTAAATTTTCACCACATAAAACATAAGAAAGTGATTTTCAAACTGGGTTAGGGTATCTAAATGGTGGAAAGGGTATCGAGGAGGGTACAATGAGTACAGCTGCCTTCATCCCTTCTCCCTCGCTGCCCCTCATTCCTGGAACTCCCTCCCTGCCCTTGTCCGCTTTGCCCCTATCCTCCACACCTTCAAGTTCCTCCTCAAAACCCACCTCTTCTGCTCCGCCCTTTCTAACTCCTGCTAATCATCCCCACCCAGGATTATCCCCTACCTGTTTATCTGCAAACTCCTATTTTACTGTAACCAAGCCAAGAACATGTACCTGAGTTCTCGCATCCTTATGAATGTTGCATCCCTTGTCTCTCCCTCTGTTCCCCTCCCCCCATCTTTAGATTGTAAGCTCTCGGGCAGGAACCGTGTGTATTTTATTCTCTGTAAAGCACCAGGTACATCGCTGGTGCTATATAAAAGCTAATAATAATAATAAATAATAATAAACAACTCCAAGTTCCACTCGGACTCAGCATGGGGAAATTTCCAAAATACAGCAAGTTAGCGAATAAGAGGATAAACAGGGAGAGAGATTGGTGACAAGAATGTGCATGTGAATGAGATTGGGGGTGGGGTGGGGGAGTACAAGTATCACAGACAGAAGGAAGGAGGGCACGGTCTAGTTTTACAACTACTGACATACAGGCTAGGAAGAGAACAGGAAAACACAACTGTTTTACGTTAGAGGATATTCCTATGAGATGGCAATTTAAAAAAAATAAATATCTTATTGTACCAAAAACTTTATAAAGATGAATTTTAGAGAAATTTTAGTTTATTTACAAAAAAGGACAATCTGCAGACAAATGCCTTTTTGTTGTTTTAAAACGGTTGTAAAAGAGCTTAATAAACAAATTCCTGCCAATAAAACATGAGACTCAAGCACTCCATCATTAAATGGAAGATCTTAAGAAACAGCTCCTGTTTTAATCTACTCTGAATTCATTATCCTACACCTGTCCTCAAGCACCTATGAAGCAATATAAAGAGAAACAATATAATCACAAAACGATGGTGTTTCTTTTAAGATATATTTAAGGAAAATTCTCATCCCTACCCCCAATTTTTTTTTTTACTTCAGCATAAGCTGTTCAAGATGGTAAAGATATTGCCTTATATTTCAATATATGGCCGGTGTATTTAAGCAAACATACTATCTGGATAAAAACTAAAATGCAAGGGAGAATGAAAAATCTTCAGCGTCTTCGATAAACACAGAACTACCTGAAGATTTCTGGAACATTTGTCTTAAAGGTGTGAAAGGCAATTTGTTTGCACTCTTAAACAGCAAATTGAAAAGTTAACTTGATTCAGTTTTCTTCTAGATTAGAGCCAATACAAATATCCAGAAAAACAGGTATACCCTACGAATTGCTGGTACTTGAATCGACCCAACATTGGGTACTGATTGGCAGCTGACTGCGACCTGATTCACGTACCCAAGGTCCCAGAATGTCGACATCTGATACCAGAATAGCAACTTTTGGTAATGATTTTTTTAAAAATTATTATTATTATTTACACTATGACACCTATTTTGGGGGTTTCGGTCCTGGAAAGTTGACTTGCGGTTCAATTTTTTGTTTGTTATCCATTCCAGTTTTGGGGTTTTCTGTCCTGTTACTGATCAGTAATTGTGAAATAAAAAAACTTGTTACCAAAATTACCTATTTTTCAGGTATCTGATCGGTACCTGGGTAGCTCATCAAGTAAATGATGTAGGTATGATGCACAGGAACGAAATTAAGTACCCATTTCAGATCTACTCTAGATCTTAGCAGGATGATATTACGTACAGATACTGGACAGCTGAAGCATTTATCATTCTAATGTTTTGTCATAATGTATCTTCAGTTCTAAATACAGAAACCAACTATGTAAAACTTGGATATAACTGCTTGGTAACTGTAAGTAAATGCTGATCACTGCCTTTAATATATGTTTGCATAGCCAAAAAGAACCAAAGAACAGAGAACTAGAGAATATATCCAAGATATGTGGCGAGTGACCTTTTTCTCTCCACAGTCAAGTGCGCATTTAGATAGTGCTTTTCTGCAGGAGTGCTTTTCACCAACTCCATCTGGTGAGAAGGCTGCAGCCTTTTTTCTCTGATTCAGATCTGGCGACCATCATCAATGCCTTCATTACCTCAAGACGAAACTTCCGCAATGCACTCTATGTGGAGCTGCCCTTGAAGACTGTTTGGAAACTGCAGCTAGTGCAGAATGTGGCAACACTGCTTATTACAGGGATGAGTCTCCGGGAGTACACAACACCAGTGCTCCGGCATCTGCACTGGTTGCCTATTGTCTTCTGGGCACAATTCAAGATGCTTTGTTGTTTTTTTTTTTTTTTTTTTAAAAATCCCTTTAAAGCTCTAAACGACTTGGGACCTACTTATCTGGAAGATCACCTGGCCTACCATGTCCCTTAGCTGCCTCTGCGGTCAGCTGGGGCTGCCCGTCTGGAGGTACCTGTTGTTAAACTTGGTTTCCACGATGCAGAGGGTGTTCTCCGGTGCCGCCCCACGGCTGTGGAACTCCCTCTCCTGGAAGGTTCACTTATGTCTGGGATTGAGCGCCTTTAAGAGATGGTGTAAAGGAGTTTTATTTACAAGGGCGTTTGGCAGTGGAAGCGAGGGAGGGTTTGGGGGGATATGGGGGAGGTGAGAAGTCGGGGGTTGGGGTGAAAAGGGGTTGGGGGATGGTGTTCGGTTGGGGGCTGCTTTATGTTTTTGTGTTTTGGTTTGGCAGAGGGGAAGGTAGGTGGGTGGTGTGAGTGATGGAGCCCATCTCAAAGAACCAAGGTTATAGGTGAGTAACCTCAGTTTCGTCTTCAAATGGGGCTCTGTCAACTCACACCTACGGGAGAATAAAAAAACAGTAGTCCCAGTAGGGAGGAGGCAGCTGCCTACTTAAAGAGAGACTGCACGACTTCTCTCCCAAATTCAGCATCTGATCGAGCAGAAAGGTCAAGTCCATAATGTTTGGCAAACGTGTGATGAGCTCCACATGGCAGCATTACAAATTTGGTCCAAAGGGAATTTGCAGGGCCATGTTGCAGAAGTTGCCATAGCCCTAGCAGAGTGGCCTTTTAGACTGGTAGGAGGCTCCTTGTCAGATAGCAAATTACAGAGCGAGATGCACTCTACTAGTCATGAAGATATGGTTTGGGAGGTGACTTTGGAGCCTAGAGAAGGACACCCCCTCCCCCCCCCCCCGAGCTAATGAGAAGGAAAGTAGACTTTCAAAAGGGTTTGGTCCTCTACAGATAAAAGGAAAGGACTCTTAACAACTAAAGTAAGAAGTGCTGATTCACCTTTGGTGGTGTGAGGTTTTAGGGAAAAACAGGTAGACTAATTTCCTGGAACACATGAAACAGAAATATGTTTTTTGGTTTAAACCGAGGCAGTCATAGCATCACCTTGCTGTGAAAGTTAAGAAGAGAGGGTAACATGAACAACGCTCAGAGTTCCCATACTCTTTTGGCTGACGTTAAACTACCAGCATGCATTACTTTAAAGGATAGGTGAAGTGAACAGGTAGCCAACAGTTCAAATAGGAGTAGGATAAGTCTACTTAGTACTAAGCTTAAGTCCCAAGGAGGGAATGGGTCCCTGATGACAGGGCAGGTGTTAAAGATACCCTTTAGAAATCTCTTTAGGTCCTAGAGAGAGACCTTTAGGTCTTAAAGAGAGACAGGTGAGAGAAGAGTGGGCATCCATCAATTGGAGGATTGTGGGTAGAAATTCCAGGAAGATGGACTTTCAGTGAAGATGCCCCAAAGCCCGGGGATTTGATGCGATTCAGGTAAGATGTTGTTTTATAATTGTAGAGTGTGGTTTGAGATTGTTTGTGGATGTCCAGATGGTAAATCTTTTCCATTTTGCTTCATAGATCTTATCAGTGGAGGTCTTTCACACACTCTCAAGGATCTGTACTACTTCATCAGATAAGTCCTCTAGATCTTGCAATGTCAAAGCGATATCAGCCAGACTGTTAGGTACAGTGACGGTAGCTGTGGTGAAGCACTCTGTCGGGTTGGTAGAGGTGGTCTGGGATCTGGGGAAGACAGATGTTTTGTTGACATAGATACCAGTCATGTGTACCATGGCTGTCTGGGCCAGACTGACACTCTGTGAATGTACGTGGCTTGATCCTGTTGAGTTTTTGGAGGACTTGAGGTATTGGTGGGAAAGGTGGAAAAATGTACATGAGGGAATTTCCCCAGTGGATAAGGAAGGTGTCATTCAGGGGGTCTTTCCCTACTCCCACCCAGCTGCAAAAACAAGGGCGCTGTGCATTATGTGGTGTTGCAAAGAGATCTATGAGAATGTGATCCCACCTGTTGAATAACATTTGGGCAACTGATTATTGAGCACCCATTTGTGCTGTAGTGTAGAAGCTCCTCTTAGATTGTCCGCAAGCTTGTTTAACTGCCCTGCTAAGCGAGTTGCCATGGGATGTATGTTGTGTACAATGGACCACGTCCAAAGCTTTACTGCTTCCTTGCACAGAGTGGGTACTGGCTTGTTTGTTTATATACCACATAGTCATGGTGTAGTCCACACCATGATCTGTAGTGTCTTGTTAGATCTGTGGTAGATATGCTTTCATGGCAAGATTACCCTCAATTCCAGAAGACTGATATGGAGGAAGTGTTTCCATATATTCCAAGTTCCACTTACTTGCAAACCCTTGCAGTAGGGCCCCCCAACCTAGCATTGAGGCATCTGTAGTAATTAGAACTTCTGGAGAAGGTTGGGTAAAGGGCATGCCAAATGGCCTTTACTAATACCATGTAGTAAAGGTAGTACACTACCACAGACCAAATTACTACTACCATGTAGTAAATGGTCCTCGGTTGTCCACAAAAGTAGAGCATTGAGGCTGGAAGGGTGTGTGTGCGCTTGCACATAATCAAATGATTGTTGAGATCATTTGCAGACAGGGTGCATTTCCATGCTAGCCAGTGTTGAAGATGTCTCATTTGTAGTCTGGCGTGATGAACTATGGTGGTCGTGGAGGCCATATGACCGAGAGTGAATAAGGTGCTGGGCTTGGACCTGGGAAGCCAGGATTCAAATCCTGCCCTAGCCATGTACTCACTGGGTGGCCTTGGGCAAGGCACAACCTCTGAGCCACAGTTCGCCATCTATAAAATGGGAATATATGTGTGTGTGTCTGTTTCCCTCACCCTTGTTTACCTCAGATTGTAAGCCCGCTAGGCAGGAACCCATCTCTGAAAATCTGTGACTGTAAAGTGCTGCATATGCCTAGTAGCACTATAGAAATGATAAGTAGAGTAGCTGGAGAAAAAAAGCAGAGAGTTTGTCTTGGATGATGTTGAAGTGTGGAGATGGAGGCCTGGAGGGTTCACAGTCTTTCTACTGGAAGGAATGTTTTGTTGAATGAAGTTGAGATTGGCACCTATCCATTTGACAATGCTGAGTCGAAATGAGGTGCTGAAAAGTAGACATGGCGGAAGCATAGTTTGAAGCCCGTACAATCATCATGGCTGAAGAAAAGGTTTTTCTTCCCAGGGTATCAATTTTCCTTCCTTCTTTGCCAAGGGTGATGTTTCCATAGATTTGAAGTGTTGACATTCTGTTGAGGCTTGTATGACCATAGAATTAGGTACGGGATGTTTTATAAACATGGTGTGGTCCTATAGAGGACCGGATAAAAAGTGCTGAACTGTGTGTCAATAGGTGAGTTTTGGGAAGGAGCTTTCCAGTGGGTTCTAGAGTGTTTCATCAACTTCTTAGATAAGGGAAGTGTGACTTTGGTGGGGATGTGCTTGTTAAGGATTTTATATATTGGGTATTCCTCCTCACAGAGATGGTTTTCAAGTTGAATGCCTTCACCATCTTAGTTAATAGAGATTGGATTTTTTTTGTGATCCTCAGAATTGGTTATCTGGACAGGATCAGAGATGGTGTCCAAAGGAGAAGCTAAGAGAGTCTTTGAAGTCAGGTGAAGAGTTATTGGAGGAGTTCGGAATAGAAGACAAAGAGTCCTTGTATCCGGTGCATAATCTAGAGGTTTCAGATCAGGTTATGGCAGAACAAAACGACCGTGTTCAGGATCTGAAGGTATGAGAGGGATGTCTTGAAGATAAATGGAGAAACTAGTGCTGGATTTACAAGGGTTGGTGCCAAGGATTGCGAGGATGCCGTTAGCATAGACGGTGCTGAGTATGTTGAAAGGCAAGTTGGGGCCACAGAAGGAGCCGAAGTGGTGAGGAGTTCTGGAGCTTGTGGTTGCGGGGGATGCTTGGCTGGAATGTTGGTTGCCTCCATTGTGAATGGATACATTGTCGCTGTCATGCCAGTAGACGTTGCTGGCGGGTTATTCTGTTGAAGAAGGATAGACTTAAGAGTCTGAGCTGAGCCAGAGCAGTCTGTGCCTCAATGGCTGTAGAGGAATACCCCATGGACATTAATCGGTGCAGGCAAGTGAGTTAAGGTAGGTGGTTTTCTCAGTGAAGGAGATGGTGCAGCTTTGCTAGGACTTGAGAGCAGTCTGGGATAAGAATGGTGGTCTTAGGGAGGTTGGAATGATGGGTCCCAAGTACGGCTGTAACTCAGCCTTTCGAAAACTTTGGAAATTGCTTACAGTATTTGGTTTAGGATGTCTGAAGTTCCAAAGACAAAGGCCATTATTCAGAAAACTTTGGAAACTTCAGAAACCGC
>QEPC01008088.1:301071-319496 GCA_003113815.1 Sphenodon punctatus
GGGGAGAGAAAGATGCCTGTCATGTCCTCTTCATAAGGCCAATGCTGGGGGATGAGGATTACCTTGACCATGCCATGCAGTTTTGTTTTGTTTTTAAAATAATTGGGTGCCACATTGCCTTTAGTTTTGTCTGCTGCTTGGTTGGCACTTGGCACTATGAGGCCTGAGGGATCTCTCTTCCTGGCTCCACTTCCCGTTGCCTGGTCTGTTCAAGTTACCAGTGCCACAGTACCAATGCCATGCCAGGAGCATGCCCCGGGGAACATATGAATGTCTGGTTTCTTAATTTTGTGACTGCTGCTGGGGCCTGGACTTGCTGGCTTTTAGTGGGATTTATTTCTCCATGCAGTTGCAGACTGTTTTATGGGGTTGTGTGCATTGTCTAGGCTGTGACATGGCACAACAGAGCCTAACTGTAAAATGTAACTTCTACTGTTCTGCCAGCTGCTTGGCACCATGAGGCCATACTAGGATCTCTCTGCTTGACTCCACTTCCCTTTGCTTGGGCTGTTCAAGTTACCAGTGCCACAGTACCAATGCCAATGCCATGTCAAGAGCGTGCCCCTGGGCAGGGGAAGGGGAGAATGTCTGGTTTCTTAATTTTGTGACTGTTGGGGCCTGGGCTTGCTGGCTTTTGGTGGGATTTATATTTCTCCATACAGTTACAGACTTTTGTGGGATTGTTGTATTCTTTATTAATTATTATAATTATTAGCTAATTATATAGAGTGCCAGCAAGTAATGGAATAGACACAGTTCCTGCCCTAGGGCTTACAATCTGACACACGAGGGGAGGGGGGGGGTTCTTGAGCAAATGTCCCTTGCTATTCTTCTTGAGCAAATGTCCCTTGCTAGCCTGCATTTTTGTGCACTGCTTGGCTGGTATAATGATTAAAGTGCCTCACTGCTGATGGTGGGTCATGCTTTGGGTACAATACTGTTGGGGGGGGGGTGTTGGGATTTCTGCATCTGTTGTGCACACTGGTTGGCTAGTCAATTAAGGGGTAGGGAGGAAGGGGTGGATGTATTATTGTGCACCTTGATTAATTAGGCAATTAAACAGCTGCAGCTGCTGCACATGGCATGCTGAGGCGCTGACTTAGTGCCGAATAGTTCCAAAGTTTCCCAAGGTCTGGAATTTTCAGCCCAAATTCCAAAACTTCAGAAACAGTGCCAAAATTGCCAGAGAGTATTTGGGCCGATTACTCGGAACTTTGGTATTCGACCCGAGTACTCGAAAGTACTATTCGGTACAGCCCTAGTCCCAAACATATGGCTAGTAATGAGGTGATGGCCAGTCTGGGAAATATGGCCATTAGTGGTAACCCAACAAGTAGGCTGGTGAACTGTAGCCTAATCGGTGCACATATATAGACTGGACCGGCAGCTGATGGGTGGGCTTACTGTGCCAGGGTGGCGGCAACCCAGATGGATGAGGAAAGCGAGGCAATGAAAAGTGTACAGGATTGTCTGTGTCTAGGAATCAAGATTAAGGAGAGAACTGTGGGTGGAGGATTCCTCCAAAGGGCCCTTTGGAATCCCAGATGCAGTAGCCAGGATAAATATTGATGTATGTAGAGTTCTTGGTGACAGGAACTGATTCATACCAAATGGTGAGTTTGGAAGACTGCCACGATCTGGATTATCTTTTGGCCATTTAAGTAGCAGGGTCATCATGCTCTGCAGATTTATTTTGTTTCTTTTTATTTGTGGTGTTTGATTTTTTGAGGGTATGTTTGGTTTTTTTTGGTCTCTCTTGCAAGTGGGAGAAGAAATTACTAACTTGATTTTTTACTTTTCCCAGGAGATGTTTTGTGTATGATTGGTGTTGGAGCAATGCTGCTAGCCAATGGTGCTGACATGGACAGTGCTGAAGGCAACGGTAACGGAGAGGACAACGGTGCAGAGGGTGTTGGTGCTGATGGCAAAGAGGTTGCTATAGATGGTGGTGCCAAGCCCAGCTTCTGCAGTGGCAGATCACAGGATTTAGGATAAGAAGGGGAGGACTCTAGGTGCCTTGAGCGTCTCTTTTGTTAGCAGAAATTGCAACTGTGTTCTCCAGTCTTTCAGGGCTCTGCCCAAGAGGCTGGCACATGCTGAACAGCCAGTTGATTTGTCTCTCTCCCCCCAAGGAAGATTAGGCACCCATTGTGAGGGTCAATGAGAGGGATAGACGTAGGGCATCTTATACATTTCTTAAATTCCTCTTTCTTCGGTGTAGGAGGCATAATGACACCTGGATAGGCCCCCATGGACCACAAAATAAACAGTATTGTTCTCTGAATATAATTTTTCATTTCAATAAAGAAGTGGTGGTGGTGCTGTTTTTAAAAAAACCCAACAACTGCTAGTTGCGTAAGCAAGAATAAACTTCCTTCAACTGCTGAAAGCAGTGGTGGTTGGAAAGAACGGAGGTAATCTGCACCTGCCCCCTCCTGTTAGTGCCGCCAGAAGCCATATAAGTCAAAGAGGGAGGGGCCATGGTGTGTGAAAGAATAACTACTTGGGAGAAGGCCAATCTGCGCAGGCAAAGAACTCATAGGTTTGAGTTGACAGAGCGCCACTTAAAGAACCACCACTGCTTCCCATGGGCCTCTTTAATATTAGTGCAAGCTCTATGGTTCACATAGTAGTTGGAGATGGGGTGTTTAAAGGGTGTGGACCAGACAGGGTGGAAGATGGCGAGGGTCCAGCTCATGAATCTGTGCCCTAGATCCATCCCCTATCCTCAAGTGGGGGGCTATCCATCTGGCCTAGCCTTAAAAACTGATTTTATTAAACGTCAGTATTTTCTAATTTCCAGAAAGATGTCATGCAACGTAGCTCAAACCTCTACATGTTTAACTTACACAGTTTGTGTTTATAAGTTTGAACAGGGTTTGACTACCACCAGACTCTAGAAATAATCTACACACCATATGATGAGAATTTTTTCTGCAATCCTGCCCACCAGTTAATTGCTGTGAGGTAATCTGGCCCACGATGGCAGGGAAGTTGAACAGCCTCGCTCAAGCGCATGCCCTCATCTCTGCTCCCTTCCCTGAGCTCTCTATTTCAGTGCTTGACAGTAGACACTTGATCCATGGACCAGATCCAGAGATTAGAAAGGAAACAAATAATAAATAACCATGGCTTTAGAAAACTACCCTGTCTTAGGTATCAACAATCCCTAAAAGAAAGCAATACTTTCCCCTGAAATGTATAATGCTACTACTTATACTTCATAAAAGTGAAATATAAAAAACACTATCAAGAATTAAAATTTTATTAATAATTATTTAATGTTTGAGTGTGCAAATAAAAACAGACTCACAACAAATCAGTGAATTATTTTATTAGCATTGTACCAAACGTTCCATGTACAGCTGCAACCTTTTCTACAGGCCTACAGAACCCATACTTCAAACAGGTCTTCATACACATTTTAAATTAAGAGTGAGGGAAGCAGAAGTGTTTAAGTTGCTGCAGGAGTCAGCAAATATTGTATTTGTAGATTTATTCCATACAGAGAATGAGAACAAAAGCAGTTTATGGTACATGCATAAAATACTATATTAAAATGGTTTAAATGCCACAATGTTTTGACAGTGATTTATTAACATTTACCTTTCTAAAATGGTTTAGGACAGGCATCATGAAATCTAGCACTAAAGGTTTTATTGGACTGGGGGCAATAAGTTAACATTTCCCCCTCTAAATGCAATCAAACATTATGTTTAGATTAATTAACACAAAACTATTTTAAGCAATAAGGAATTCTGTTGCTTGCCCTTTCAAAAACTGACATTTGTGAGATCAAAGTAGCACTATTTGACTTCCATATCTATGAAAAGGATACATTTCAGATGCTCAGCATTATAAATAAAAAAGATAGACACAAGAACTTGGCAAGAGCAGTTCTTTATTAAAAAAGAATCCTGCATTTGAATTTTCAAGTACTGAAAGGAAGCCCTGCATTTCAATAAAATTACATTTAAGACCATGATGACACAATATGGTTATTTATTAATCTTTCTTTCTACACTATTGAAAGCTTTTTAAAATTTATACTTGAACTTATTTTTTAAGTTTAACTTCAGTATATCTTCATATCAGCTTAAGGCTGTGTGTGTTAACATTAACTACTAGCATACTATGGTGAAACTGTCACTCAGTAAACATTTTAATGTTGTCTTCTTTCATCACATGAAAGCTATTTACAAAAGGTAAAACCAAAGAAAATTTACAAACTGAATTATACCCTGTGAGATAGCAATTCTAATTCAGAAACACATTATCAGACTGGCAAAGGAAAAGTAAATGAAGACACGTAATAATATTTTCATGCACTCATCAGAAAGCAGGTACCTAACCGTAAAAGGTTACTGAAGGAAGAATAAGGCCAAAAGTTCTTCCTTGCCAACAATTTTAACCAACTGCAGAGTTCTCATTTTAAAAGGTACAGGCTGCCTCTGATACACTTTCCACTAATAAGTATATTCTTAACCTTTTTAAAAAAATCACTGGATTCACAAATAGTCACCTCTTTGGCAAGCTACTGTAACTGTGATCACACACATCCATTTACATCAAGAAACATGCCTTATCTAAATGAAAAAAGGGATATCAAAGCCAGGCAGATTGTATACTATTTCCCCAAAGTAGAATCTGTCAAAATAGCAGAGTCTTACACGGGACAGGAATGTTCAGAGCTGAAGTTTTAGTTTTCAATTTCATCTCAAAATATTTTGCTTTTTAACAACATATCAGGCAGTGGATAAATGGTCAATCTATCAGAGTAGAATACTATCTACTACACTGCTTCACTTTTCCTCTGGAGGGGAAGGAGGGAGAGTGCGTGGGTGAGGTGTAATTGTGGTAGAACATGAAGCTTCATCTACAAATACATCACTAAAACAAAATGCTGTACATAGTTCATGAAAATATTTAAGATAGGTTTGTGCATGAACTTGCACAAATTAAAATCTGTACATTACTTGTTTATGCCAACCTCCTCAAGCCCTTCATGATACACCTATCATGAATACACCTATCATGGGCTTGGCCAGGATGACTGAGCTTGGGTGGTTTTTTCCACCTCTCATTCAAAAGGCAAATGGGAAAAACTTTCAAACCCAACCTCTCTTGCATTCAAAATATATATTAAAAAATAATATGTACCTATGGCCTATGAACATCTTTGTTTGAAGCCTAAACTTATCAAAGAAAATTGGGCCCTTAATGGTGAATTTTCTTTCTGTTACGCTCCCTGCTTGGTGCTCCTCTTGGGTAGTGTTCTGTGACCATCCAATGAGAAGGCAGATCTCAAATTTGAATTTGTGAGTGGGGCAGGTGAGGAACACTCTCCTTGCTCTTCAGTTTGACTTCTTCCAAAGCTGGTACTATAGAGAAATAACTGCAGAGTTAGTAGACAAGGGAGCTTAGCCTCGTGTTAGCCACCCTGGAGTCTTTTTCCCTGTCGGCAGGCCCAGGGCAGGCTGGAGCACCAAGCAGGGAACTTAATAGAAAGAAAATTCACTGGTAAGGGCTCCATTTTCTTTTCTCTCTGCAGCTCCCTGCTCCATGCTCCTCTTGGGACATACCAGAGCATTCATTGTAAACAAGTGGGGGAAAGGCACTCCAAGAGTGGCTATAGGTCCGTCTCTACAGCCTGGAGGACCCTGAGCCCACTGAGGCTAGAGTCTGGATCTTTTAGTGAAATGCTTAGTGAAAGTGTGAATAGATGACTAAGTGGCCGCTCTGCATATCTCCTCCTTGGAGGCCCTTGAGAACCAGGCCCATGAAGTGGCTGATGACCGGAGCGAACATGCCAGCACCGCTCCACTCAGATTGGCCCCTTTGATGCATTTTCTTATCCAGCGTACAATCGTGTCATTGGAGGCGGGTCTACCCTTGACTGAGTTCCTATATAGAACGAAGAGACTGAAAGACCTGCTCTCTGAGTCCTTTTAATGTAGATCCGCAACGCTTGCTTGACATCCAAGGAGCGCCAAACTTCTTCCATTGTCAAGTGTGGTCCCAAATAGCTTATTGCCTGTGAATGAGTCAGAGGCCAGAGCGGTCTTGGAGGCTGAATGTGTGGAGCCAGACTCTTTTCTTGCTATCACATTTTAAGCCACCAATGTGGACCCTGCTTTGATTGCATCCACTGATGCATCCGCGATATATGCCGTTGTGGTCGTGATCCAATTGAGCAGAGTGTCATGTGCTTCCACAGATACCTTGGGGTTTCTCGCCTTGTCAACCCAGTTCAGGATAACTGCTCACAAAAGTCATGGCCGTGGACGCTCTGTTGGCAGCCGCCTCAAAGTTCCGTCTTAGGGCTTCTTCTACCATCCTGTCGGTAGGGTCTCTAGGAAATGGGTCGTCGGGGGGGTGGGGGGGAGAGAGCGCCTGAATCCCTCGCCAGTTGTGCAGCTGGGGGATCAACAGATGGTATTTGAAACAGAGCAGCTAGTGGGAAGGGATAGAGGCTGTTGGATCGTCTACACCCTCTGGACCTTCTTGCAGGTTTGCTCCAGGCAGACTTAATGATCCTCTCAAGAGTCGCTGGAAGTGGAAAGTGGTGCTCTTTTTTTCTTCTCATTCATCATGTACTTGTTTCTGGAACTTTGCTTTTCACCTTGATCTTTGCTTTGTTCTTATTCAATGTTCAAAGCTTCAATTATCTTAGCCAGCAGTATGTTCAACATGGCTTTGTCAAACAGGTTGTCTTGATGTAAGCCCTGTGCTGAGTCATCACTGTCGGAGGCCTCGCCCTCCTCTGTTGATGAACCTGACTCCAAGGGGAGGTATAACTTTGAGGATCTGTACCTGGATCTCTTAGATCTTCTGTGGCAACTCCTGTCCTTACCCCTTTTTACCTTCAGTCTCTCGTGCTTTAGGATGTGTAACATCTTGGAGTCTGACAGCGAGTCGCTCTGTTCCCCTTCTGACTCATAGTGTCGTTCTCTTCATGAATTAATTTGTCGCGATCCTCCATCTGTAGATCTACATCAGTCTTGTCTGCTGGCGGAGTGTTATTTGGTGTTAGATTACCTGCATTTGGAGCAGTTTGTCCATGTAACTGCTTGTTGAGCTTATTTACTGATTGTACCAGCCACTTTAGGATGGACTCTGGTGGGTCCAAGACTCCTGGGTTAAGATCCTCTGGAGTGGGCTCAGGGCTTGGATTGCCGATCTCACTCCTGGGTTTGAACCACAGCCTGCATGGTCGTCTTCTTTGAGGCGTTGTCTTTATTCTTATTTTCCTTCCTTGTGCGGTTACTATTTGGGGGTGCGGGGGGAACCTCTGCTCGGTCGATTCCCTCAGTGGCTCTTCCACAGGTGGTGACATGCTGTGAGAAGAGGAGGACAGCATAAGCACAAGCCTTTAAAATTTTTTTATGGTGGTTCAAAATGGCGGTGCCCAGGGATGCTGCATGGCCAAGATGGCAGCACCCATGTGGGCCACATGGTCAAAAAGGGACTGGCCCCAAGGTGGCAACTACCATACAAGCCACATGGGCAAGATGGTGATGCCGTCCCATTCCATGGGTAAACACGCAGCTCTCTGGGGTGTCAAACTGAGGATAGGAGCCGCTAGAAAAATGCTACGGCAGAGAAGCAGGGGCAGATGTGTGGGGATGTTGAGAAACCTGATGGAGCAGCCTGCCCACAATGTGATGAGGCCATGGTGGACAGAGGCAGAGTGGCACTGCTAGGCCGCCGGCTCCAAGGAAAGACCGTGCCAAGGGCGAATGACATGCAGCTACGCCGGGCGGGAGCCCTGAAGGAGAGAGCTGGGCCAGGGGAAAACAGCAGCGCTGCGCTGAGGCAGAGGCACTCGGAGAACCACTCCAAAGCTGCTTGAATCGTGGCTGGCCCGGCTGAGAGTTCTGAGGAAGAGAGCCGGGCTGTGGGAAGCTGAGGGACCTGATGGGAATAGCCCGCCAGCTGCACGCCCACATTGTGTGGAAGCTAGACCGGGCGTAGGCAAGGCAGCTCCTGCAATGCCCACCAGTGGCCTGGGGCTTTTTTTTTTTGGGGGGGGGGGGGAGGTCCATGAAAATGCCACTCAGATCAAGGTGCCCCCGTGAGGAGCCCTGGAAAGAGGTCTGCCCTGCTGAGAACGACAGGCTAGTCAGAAGCGGTGGTGTGCCGCAGTTGCGGCACATGGGTGTGTGTGTGTCCAATAGGGAGGCTGCTGAAGCCGGGCCAAGACCGGCCCTTTCCCCACCCGATCAAACACGCTCCCAAGGGTGGGGCACGGAGAAGAACTCCTGGGGTCAATGCCTGAGCAACCATCACGCTGTGAGGTCACCAAAGGGTGGTGAGGGGAGCCTGACTCCCTGCAATGGGGAAAAAAGGTCCCAGGTCGAACGACCACATCAAAGCATGGAAGCCTCAGTGTGGTGAGGGGTCCACTTCCCTGCGCGGGGAAAGGGGGACACCCGGTTCCCAGCCAGGGACCTAAAAGGGGCCCTGCTTCCCCGACTAGGGAAAGTAGGTGGCTGAGTCCCATGAACAACAGGCCTGCAGGAGGGGCCTGAGAAGGGGGCCTGCTTCCCCCTAAAGGGAGAATGGGAGCACCCAGTCCTCCATGTGGAGCTGAATCCAGAAGCCTTCCTTACCTTCCCACAGGCTTCAGCGTAGCTCTCTGCTGGTGCAACCTAAAGCCTTCTACTTCCCTGGAAGGCCTGCAAGGGAAGCAGAAGGGACGGTCTGGTTGATTTAGCTCCAAAATTGGAGACAAAAAGCTGAAGTTAGGGTTCGGGACAAACCCTGGTCTGATCCTTCCAGTGCGAAGGCAGAACTCATACTGAAGAGCAAGGGGAGTGTTCCTCACCTGGCCCACCCACAAATTTAAATTTGAGGTCTGCCTTCCCATTGGATGGTCACAGAACACTACCCAGGAAAAGCACCAAGCAGGAAGCTGCAGGGAGAAAGCTCATGAGTGAAAAAGTCTGCCTTTTGCTCAGTCACCCTACAAAAAGCAAATTAACCAAAGCAAGGCTAATAACAATTTGGCTTTCTAAGGCTGAGTCTGCAAAACAAACAATGAATTTTGTATACAAACACCTCACAATAAAGCAGGATGGATAATGAAAACAAGAGTCTTCCAGTTGAACAACGAGAGAGGAAGAGAAGAAAGGAAACCTCCAACACCTTCCATCCTACTACTACTAATTATTTCTATAGTGCTACTAGTTGTACGCAATGCTGGCTCAGAAGAGCTTTATCGACATCCATTCCTCACCAAGGAGTGCTTCTCACAGATGCTTTTTGCAGTCAAGGGCTACATCTGCATGAGTGTGCATAATTCAGTAAATAATGCATTAAGGAAGTGCAGGAAAAGCCAGATGGCATCTTAACAAAGCCTGTCCTCCTGATCGGTGGTTCTCAATTGTGGCTCAGGACTCATTAGTAAAGCTTGATGGCTTGTCATGACCAAGGAAATATGCAGCGTAGCACTAATAGATTTAACTTATTTTTTAAAAAAATATGGAATCCATTTTCAGAACTGCCATTCCATCAACCCAATTTTGAATCACAACAAACAGGTTTGCAAAAAATTGCTTTTTCTAACAACAGGCTTTAACAAACGTGATGGTGAAGCGCCTCTGTCACGACCCAACCTGGGGTACCACCGCCAACATATTCCAGACTGGGTTGGGTTGCTGACAAAGTGTGCTGGTGGCCAAGTTACGGGGGCGGGAAGGGAGTGTCAGTCAGTCCTGCCCCCACACTGTGCCCAGTGCCCCACCACGACGGTCTGCCATGGTGGCCTATGATGGCCACCATGGTGGCCCTGATTCAGGCTGGGTCACAGCAGGCCATAACAAGCATTATAGCCTCCTGTGGTCTGACTAGGCAGACCTTTACGTGGGCTTTAACCTCAGAAGTCTCCAGGATCACAGCCTGGGCTAGCCACCCTGGGTGGCAATCCCAGGCCAACATCTGCAGCAGCTGCACAAACATGCGGTGAAGTCTGGGCCAAAGCATAAACAGACTAAAAATCTAGAGTAAAAATCAAATGTTTTTGGTTTTTTCCTTTTGTTTCAGGCAAAAATTAATAAGAGTATGTTTTGATACGGCACCTTTGGAATTAACTAGAAAACCCGACTTGTAAATATTTAATAATGCACCACCAACATGTTTAGCATTACTGGAAACCGAGAAAGAAACCGGCAGCTTGCAGGACAATCACACCATACAAAGTAAGATGCACTTGGAAACTCACCAAAAATCCAAAATCCAAATCACTTCCATGTCTCATTTCTTATGCATGAAAGTATTTAGCTCCTTAGCAAATCTTGTGGAAATACTGTTTGAGGAAAGAATTAAATAAGTCTAAAGTAGAGCTCTGTGGCCTGGCCGAGAAGCTGACGAGACTTTAGGACAGGTTTGGGCTGCCCAGTGGCAAGAGGCCCCACCTCCACAGAGCACTCTGGTCTCAAGGAACTCCATGGGGAATGACGCCATCTGCAGACGTTGAGCCCAGGCTTTAAGGGAAAAAAAAAACCAAACTGGCTACATCAGAGTTGGGCCAATCTCAGGCCCAATGAAGTCAGGTTTGGGCTCAAACCTAAAGCCCGAGTGGGACTGTATAGTCTAAGCGATATATAGTGTAATGCCACCAGGTCATAATAAAAGGATATCTTCTCAGTGTGTCACCACCCATCTCCCTGCCTCCTGGATTTTTATCCAAAACTATCAGGTAATAGCTGGTGGCTGTCTATTTTATACCAGCCTAGAAAGGATTTCCAAATGTTGTCTTACGCTCTCTCTCATACATAAGATACACAAGATATTATCCTCCAAATACTGCAAAATGTTGTGGTATTTTTTACCAATTGATTAAATGACAGCTTTTACACAGAGGGGTTACATTCAACCTTTGATGGGGAAGCACATCATATTGTATCTCTGAGAAAATAGTTTTGACATTTGAAAGGTTGACCATTGTAAGCTCTCGGGCAGGGACCATGTCTATCTTATTATTTGTAAGAAGAATAAATGCTAATAATGAATAATAATAAGTGGTTATAATTTCCCATGAAATAATCAGTATTTCTAGTGTGCTGGGCCTCTATATTGTGGGTGATGAAAATATCAGAGCTCAGATCGGCTGCGGTTCCACAGCACTGCACTGGCAAAGGTCAGCCCACAAAACATACCATGCATCTTCTCCCCTGCATGTTGGTGCTGTGTAAACCGTTTTTCCCTAAAAATAAAACCATGCAAGACAACCTCCCACAGCAACTCCATGTTTGTTCACATAGCACCAGCACACATAGGTATTGCTCAGATACACCTTCCTATTATTGCAGTGCTGCCTGAATATAACCGTCAAAAGATCTAGTTCCTTTCCAAGTAATGTACAATTTTAATTTTCGCCTTTGCATTTCATTCTCGACAACCTTCTTCCACATCTGAGGTTCCAGATACAGATGTGGGTCTCTTGCATTAATCACTTTGTACACAAAGGAAGAAACGAGAAAGCTGGTTCAAACTGACAGGCAGCCGTTTGCCTGCAAACAACATTATAACTTTTGAATGTCTCAGCACCATTTTAAAATATGTATGTTCCCTACATTTGATCATCATATTGGAAGAAATGTGATTTTCTGTAATGCAAGTCATTCTTAAAAGTGTCATAGGTACAACACAAACCGCTAATGCTCGCCTCTCATTCTTGAGAATGCAATTACATAATAGGAAACACTGTTGTAACACATGCAATTATAATGGAATCTGTTATGGCAAGAGGCCAAAGTACAACAAAAAAAAGTTGCAAAACAACAATAATACATATACTGTTTGGCACAATATTGTGTATTTCAAATACTCTGTTTTTAAATAATATTCCAGATAGAAAGAAAGGGGATAGTATTTCCCCTTTCTAGTATTTAATTCTTTTAAGTTTCATCCAATCTAGCAGTTCTCAAAATAGGGCACATAACCCTCCCTTGGGAACAACAACATGAACCAGGGTGTGGGCAGATACCAACTAGGGTTTGCCAGCTGGGCCTTGTGCAGATCATGGTGTTTGGGTGACCTTCCCACAGTGCTCTCCATTCCTGCAGCTGTGCACAGGCGGAGATATAACAAGCAGGTAGCAGACTGAAGCTGGGACAGGTAAGAGAAATGAAGCAAAGACTGGGAGAAAAAGGTCATGAGCAGCAGAATTAGAAAAGCGAGGGAGAGCCCCAAGATTGAGAGGTGGGATAAGGAAGAAGCTAGGGCAGGTGGCAGGTTGCTAGATGGGGGAAGAATGAGAGCAGTATTGTCATTAGGAATTGCTAGTGGCTGTAAACTAAAAGATGGTACAAGAATCGCTGTGCTAAGTCATGTACTAGGAATATAAATATACATTCTGTGTTCTATGAACGGTAGTCTCCATCAGATTTAGGTTTTTATATTTAGAAAAAGGACAAACCGCTGTTTACAGTGACATTTCCCAAACTGAGGATAGGGAACCTGGCTGGGCGGCAGAAGGGGCCAGGAGCAGGAGCTGGCAGGGATGCATGGCTCCAGCAAGGCTCCACTGGGGGTGGAAAGCTGGAGGAGAGACAAGGCCCTCAGGTGCACAGCAGGGACAAGTCACTCCCATTACACCACCCACAAGTGCACACCACTTCCCACAGGACAGGACGCTGGCCCATCTTAGTTCTTCCTGGAGCTGGAGTTCAGTTTCTCTGAAGCCCACTCCCAACTACAGCGCAGCAATGGTTCTTCACCATTCCGTCCCAACCTCATTCTGCCTCAGTTACGATGGGGGGAGTTGCAAGTTTAATTTTGAGAGGGGCAAAATAGTTTGTGAAATGCTCATTTACAGACAATCTTCTGAGCTTCATTGGCAACCAGTGTAATATTTACAAACTTGAGCACTTTCTGTCAAAGGTTTATTTAGATATCCTAATCTATCAAAAAATGGTGGTGTTGCCTTAACAATCCTCTTGAGAATTTGCTTGGTTTTCAACTCCAAATTTCAATTCATTTGCTTTTCAACTCAAAATAATATGGCCCGTTCTTATATCAAATGGACATACATTCTTAGCGCAAATCAGCTTGTTCTTTAAGCATACTATTTGTCATGCTTTCCCCCAATCCTCTGTTCAAGAAGCACAAAATCAGATGAAACAAAATCCCAAAACACTACATTTCATTTACTTTGCCAGAAGGAATAATATTCAAGGTGGCAAGGACAGATCAATTTCATAATTATACATTTAACTCATTCCAGATGCTTAGAATACTTGGATTTTAGCCAACAAAGGCATTACAGGTAGTATAGTAGCTTCTCACAAAGAATGTATTGTCTAGAGAGAAGTGTTAGATAAAAGGATGTTATCTGTTCACCATTTTTGCTTGATATTAAGTTAGCACACAAAAGTCAATTTCAGAAAGCAGACAAGCATAACATTAGCATGAAATACCTACATCTTTATTCTTCAGATGTCATTATAAAACTCACTTATGTAAATCACAGATCTTATCAAATGTTTCCTTTAAGTTAGTGTGTCTTAAAAAAAAAAAAAGGCAAAACCATATAAACACTATAAAACAATTTAGGACAATTTAACACAATCATTCAAAAATTTTAAATGGGGTAGGCAAAAAAGGAGAGCAAAGTACAATGAAGGCACCACCAGTGGATCCTAATAGCACCTACAAAATAAACACGTTTTAGGTGCTTTTTAAAGGTATGGAGGGAGGAACGGAGACAATATATTCTTAAACTATATGTATGTTCTTAGGTGTTTATATACATGGGAAAAATAGTAAGAAATTTTATATAAAAATGATCCTTGTTCTGTGGTATGGACAAAAGGAATAGAATGTAGGAATGGATTTTTCACAGATCGTATGCATGTATACCACCATTGTGGCCAAAAGCATAGAAATGTTTATGGCCCCAACCCAATGCTATGCGGATCCCCACGTGGAGTTGCATGCACACATGTGCGTTCACATATGCGCTCATCTCTGCATGGGTTCCACACAGGTGTGCGTGCGCATGCAGCTCCGCACAGCACTGGAGCGGCCACCATCTCGGGAAGAAACCGATTGCTATGCACTGTAATTGGTACTTACAGGCATTTCCATGATGCCACCTTATTATACAGACAGAAACAAAGGTCTGAATGGAATAAAAGTTAGCCCTCCAGTTCTTACCCCTCCTTGTTGGAGCACAATGAAATCCCATTGACACACAACACCATTCATTACCCCATTTCAAATCTTAGTGAACATGTGCACCACTAAAACTTCAGGCAGCTCTCCAACACAGGTGGTCAAAAGTCAGCCTTCCCAATTTTTACTACACTTATCTAAAATGTTACTTTCCCCCCAATACTTAATAAAAGAAACTATTGCAGTATATCAGAGAACACTGTAGGTAAGCAAAGGCCCTTTTTACACAGACACTCTAGCACAGATAAAATGGGTGTTACATTTTATTATACATGTTACAGGGCAGCCACAGGGCAACACTGCAGTCCTGCAACATGGGCCAATTTCACACAAAATGTCTCCACCCAAACTGGGTGGAGGTGTCTGAGTGAACACCGTGGGCGATGGGTGTAGGTGTGTGCATGCTCCCGTGCAACACCCATCTCCACCCACAGAGCAACGGACTCAATATCAGTTGCTCTGTGGGTTGGGGGTGGCTGGAGATGGGTGTTCCGCACAGAATCAATACCAGTTGCTCTGTTGGTGGGTGGAGAGGAGTGTTCACACGGACACCTACACCCAGCAAAACTGGGTGGAGGCATCTCGTGTGAAAAGGGCCCGTATTGCGGGCTGCAGTGTTGCCCTGTACCAAATATTAATAAATGTAACACCCATTTTATTGGTGTTAGAGTGTCTGTGTGAAAAGGGTCAAAGACTTGCTAATGGTGATTTTGGTATTGTAACAACCCACCTATGAAGGGAACAAGAACAAAGTGGAGGGAACAAGCTCAAAGTGGAGTTAGAGCTTGGTATTAGTAGTAGCAGCACTATTCTGGCAGAGCAACTCAGAAGGCCGAAGGGTCCAAGGGGAGCCCTTTCTATAAAATACAGTGTGTATTATCTGAATATAGTCTATATTTGTGTGCTGGGAAAATTGAGTCATTAACTGGGAGCTGCGGCATCACAATGTTTAGTGTCATGTGTCATTGTACTTTTCCTAACTATTAAATGCTGTTGGGGGCAGAAACGTTTAACCACATGCCTGGTTCTCACACTACTGTTACTGTACTCAAGTTAGAATCAAATTTAAAGACAGGATGTTGTCTTGGTGCAACAGCTAAAGCTATACCCACTTAGGCTTGCCACCTATGCAAAGCGTTAAAGGAACACTTATGAAAAATACATGTTGCAGAGCCTGCATTGGCACCTTAGGCACAAAAATGGTAAAAACCATATAAACACTATAAAACCCAATGCAGGCCCTGCAACATGTATTTTTCATAAGCGTTTCTTAAAATTTTGCATAGGTGGCAATCCTATACTCACTGGTAGAAGTTCTTCAAGTCTGATCGAGAGCAGAGCTTTTTCAAGTATGATTTATTTATATTTATTTATTTAACAATTTATATCCCGCTCCCTCCAGCCCTATGGCAGCTCGGGGCGGCTCATGAAACATTTAATAATAAGTTTAAAGAAGCACAATATACAAGAAGGGTTACTAAAAACAATATAAAAACAAACAATAAAAGAGATTAAAAAACCCCCAAAAAACACTGGCAGACAAACCCACCCCCCACCCATACTCCCTCCCTCCCGAAAGGCCTGTACAAACAGCCAGGACTTACAGGCCCAATGGAAGGCCAACAGGCTGGGAGCTAGGTGAGCTTCTTCTGGGAGGGAGTTACACAGCCATGGTGCGACCAACGAGAGCACCCTCTCCATCGCTGCCCCCCGGCAGATTGCAGAGGTCGCTCCACGACCCGGGGAGTGAGGCAGTCTCTCAGGTAGGAAGGACCCAGACCGTGTAGGGCTTTAAAGGTCAAAACCAGCACCCTGAATCGGGCCCAGAATGCTGTAGGCAGCCAGTGCAGAGCCTGGAGCACTGGTGTAATGTGCTACCTACAGCCTGTCCCTGTGAGGAGGCATGCCGCTGCATTCTGCACCAGATGCAGCTTCGAAGTCGTCCCCAAAGGCAGCCCCACATAAGAGTGTGTTGCAGTAATCTAAACTTGAGGTGATGAGTGCATGGATGAGGGTAACCAGGTTGGAGTTTGAAACATATGGCTGGATCCTAAGCACAAGACGTAATCGGCGAAAGGCTCCCATTGCCACTGCCTTCAACAATCCAGGTGGAGGCCAGGGTCCAACAGGACCCCCAAACTCCACACCTCCACAATGGGGGCCATCACCTCAGCTGCCCTACCCACCAACATCACCTCCGTCTTATCGGGGTTCAGCTTCAGTCTGCTCAGCCTCATCCAGTTGCTAGCTGCAAACAGACACTGGGAAAGCACCAAGACTGCAGGGCCTGGGTTCGTTGAAAAGGAGAGGTAAAGCTGGGGGTCATCAGCATACTGGTGGCAACACACACCAAACTGTCTCACGACCTCACCCAGGGGTTGCATACAGATGTTAAATAACAATGGAGACAGAATCAAACCTTGCGGTACGCCACAAGCACAATCTCGGGGGTTAGATGTTTCTTCCCCCAGCACCACCCGCTGGCTGGAACTATCCTAAGACAGTCCTGTTCCTCAGGGTCCACAACCGTCTCAAAAGCAACCCATGATCCACCGTATCAAATGCAGTCTTGGTGCCATATCCTGGATGAAAACCTGATTGAAAAGATGGCCCTGGAGCTGTGGACCACCACCCGTTCAATAACCTTCCCTAAAAACAGAAGGCTAGAGACAGGCTGGTAGCTAACGAGCGAGTCATCATCCAAGCAATTTGTTTCAGTGTTCAACACGAGAGGCTAGTTTCTAGGTTTAATCCTTATTTTTTATTTTATTCTCTGTGATGACTCAAATTCTCAAGCACACTGGGAAGCTCATTCATTTCATCCTCTCATTCAGTAACACACACTATTTACAAACCATGTGGGAAGCTCTGGTCAAAGACCTCACAATGTGCGACCTTAAAGGAGAAAAATGCACCAAACTTTCCTTATACCGTAAGTGCATTAAATATACATTCTCAGAATTCCAACGAAACATCAACCACTGCACCTCTGTCAAACAAATCCTGGAGCATTCTCATTCCAGTATCAACTTACTAACCTCCCCCAACGATTAGAAGAATTTCCTTCAGCAGTTAGAGGGGGAAGCGCCATTTATAATACAAATAGCATAAAATAATCATCAGTATACAATGAATTAATAATAAATCAAAGTATAATTGAGGGTAGGTACTTCAACTAACTGGTCACACAGACCGTGAAAGGAGCCCAATGACTTGCTAAGCATTAACACACATAAAAGAGCGCCTTGATCTACCTGTATCACAAATTGTTTGTATTTACATTTGTAGTTTGTTCTGGTTTCTCCTGTTAAGGTTAGACTTTGCTTCTACCTGGACCTGGGAAAGGACTTTTCTCAAATCTTGTGGATGCTATTGCTTATTGTCTTTGAAGAAGTAGATTGAGAAAGAAAGATCTGAAGAGACACTAGGTAGCCTGGTGAACAAGGGTTCCATATGGTTCCATGAACCATAACAGTAAATTTATTACCATATCCCTGAAATAATGCAAATTCAGTTCCACAATCTTTCATTCATGTCCTTGGTTCATTTCCCCCTATCTTCCTGTGTTCATTTCTGCGCAGTGATCAGGCAGAATTATTATTATAGCAAATAATTATATAGCACTAGCAACGTACCAGGCACTGAATACAGGGCCCTGCCCCAACAGACTTACAATCCAGGATAGACAAGGAAAGGGAGAGAAGGAGAACATAAGGAGAAACAGGAAAACATTCACAAAGTTGAGAAGTTGCAGGTGCACACACTTAGTTTAGTTACAGAAGGAGACTCAGTGACGGGACAGTAGGTGGGGCATTATTTATTTATTTCACATTTATATCCCGCTCTTTCCCAAAGGCTCAGGGAGGCTTACGAAAAATATAAAATGCAATACAGAAACATTTAAAATACAATTCCCCCCAAATCCCAACCCACACCCACCTTCCAACAACCTCCCACCTAATCCCTACCCCCATCCTATCCCCCCTTAAAATAACCCACACACCTCAAAATTCAGTCCCTGCTGTCAAAAACCCGACAAAACAAAATAGTCTTACATTGCCTCCGGAGCATAAGGCAATGTACACAGGGAGACCTCCTGGGGGAGAGAGTTCCATAGTAAAGATGTGACGGCCAAGAACACCTTCCTCATAGTCAGGGCCCCGATTCTTCCGCGGAATTTTTTTAAAAATTCCGCGGGAGTCAGGGGCCAATTCTGCGCCTCGGCGCGATTTACCATGCGGGGGGGG
>QEPC01008088.1:329773-342211 GCA_003113815.1 Sphenodon punctatus
CCCGCCGGCCCTGGCACCGACTGCACACACACCCCCGGGTGCTTGCGGGACCTGGGGGATGGCCCCCCCCCGGACCGGACCGGACCGTTACCCTTGCCCGGGTGGGTGCTGCCGGAGCGTCGCTGGACCTGCAGAAGGGCTCCACCGGACCCGGCTGCCCTGCATGTGCCCCCCTTTGACTGTGGGGCCCCCTTCCTCCTCCTCCTGGACCCTCTCCGCCGGGCTCGTTGTGCATTGGGGGCCCCCAACGTGCCTTGTACCGGGGGTCCGCCCCCCCCCTCCGAGACTGCCTCTGTTCCTGTGGGGGCGCCTCTTTGGACTGGGGTGGTGTGGGGGTGGGGGTTGCTGCTGCCTGTGCCTTGCCCCTTGGTGGTGCCCCCCCTCGTCCCTGCCGTTGTTCCCGGTGGCGTGTTCGGGGCGCCCCTGCCCCCCCCTTCCCGACCTTTCCCTGGTGTGTGTGTGGCCGGGCGTGTGGTCGTGCATTGTGTCCCGCTGCGGGTCCGCTGTGTGTGCCGGCTGTCAGTCTGTTCTCGCTCTTCCCCCCTCCCTTCCCGTTTCCCTTGTGTGGGCGTTGCCTTGTGTGCCTTGTGGTTTGTTTGCCCTCAGGCGGCCATGTCTGTGTCCCGCCCCTGCCCGGTGCCTTGTGGGGGTTTAGCGCCCGGCGGGTGTTCGTCTGCACGTCTGTTGTGTTGCCGCGGCCCGCGATGGTGCGGCCTGGTTCCGGCCCGTGGTCCCGTTCCCGGCACGTCTGTTGGGGTCGTTTTCCCACCCCCGGACGTGGTTGCGCTGTTCACCCCCCCGGTGGTTCACTGTGGTGAACCGGCCGCCCGTAACATCTGAAAATACCCATTGAAGTCCCCCAAAACAATTAAGTCAGTGCGCTATTTTCCCAGTAGTTGGATGGTGATAAACTCTTTTCTGTATCGCCTTAATAAGGGTTGGATCAAGTTAAGAGTTACTTTCCATTAAATGCTATAATCTCAAAACAAGAATATTAAAGCAAAAAAGTGTAATTTTAATTTTCAGCCACAGAAGTAAATGCTGCTAACTCAGGGTATAGAATTTAACTGCAGGTCTGGCACAACAGTAATGAAATTTCATTTAACCGACTAGAATTTAAGCTGTTCAAGATTGCTGAATAAGCTTAATAAATTATGAACCTACCACAAACATACTTGTTTTCTTCTACAATCCAATTATATTTTTTTAAAAGAAAAGGAAAAGGAACCTCCTAAATATCCACTTCCTGGATTAACTGAACATTTTGAAGTCAAAACATAATGTCTTAAAAGGAAACTACTTTGATAGTATACCAGTCAGAAATTCCGACACTTAACCAGTCTTCAAATCCTCTAATGCAAGGGTCCTCTAGTTGTTTAACACTGCTACTAGAACTTTACAAGTCCCATTAACAGAATGAGAGTTGAGGTAGGGCTAAGAATCAATACTGATGCTAAACGGTTAAGAGATCACATTGACCAAAAATGTTATTTTCTATAGTAAAATGGTTTAATATGAAGTGAAAATTTGTTTATACTAAAAAGAAAAAAGCACTTTCAAAAAGCAGACCTTCAACTTTTCCTGAATGACAGTGTTATAAACAGTTTTCTTTCCAATTCTTAGGGATTAGAAATATTCCATGCTATATACATAAAGCAGAAATACTCTAAGATGTATTCATATGACTTTATTTAAAACCATATATTAAGAGGTCATAAATGATATAAAGACAGAACAAGTACATACTAGATTCAACACACGTACCATGCTAAGTTCCTAAACTGACTATCAGTTAAAAAGAAGAAGAATTAAGACAATTACTGAAGTTTGGTATCCACACATTTTCATTCACGGCAAGTTTCTTCCTCCTAGCAAAATCTGAATGAGCTTTTTGTGGCAATATCCAATTCAAACTGAATTAGGCTTGTTGCTCCTGCCATGGAATTCAACCCCAGCACAAAATCAAACAAAATTAGCAATATACTCATGTTCCGAGTAAAAAGATGTGCCCTGTGTTTTTAACACAATTTATGGTGATAATTTAATAATTACATCTGCAGCCTATTACTCATACTGTGTCACCTACTCTTCGTTGCAACAACAAGCTCTAATAACTTAAAGGGCTATTCATTGTAACCTCCAGCATTGCCTTATGCGCTAAACCACAAATTACTACAATCAAATGTTATTTTGGGAAAAACTAAAGTTTTGCTACTGAAAGCATTGTGGAGCTTTAAACAAAAACAAGACAAAAACCACAAATCCAACCCTTTTAATGTGTAAAAGCGTCTCTCCTGTCATTCTGAAAAATGCTCTCCAAAACATTAACGTAAATTCCGAAGTATTGGTTATCATCAGAACTGTCATTTAAAACTATTGAAACAAACTTGAAAAGTAGAAAAAAATACACCCTTTGCAGTCAGTAAGAATCAGATAAACTTCTTAGCGTTCAATAAAAGGGTTTCACTTCTGAAACCATTTTGGAGATTGCCAAATTGAAAGCCAACAATCCATGTGATATTCAAGTAAGAGTATTTTAAAAAGAGTATTTTAAAATGCATGATGAAGATACTGACTTTAAAAAAAAAAAAAAAAAAAAAAAAAAAAGGTGTGTGTGTTTAAAAACAAACAAAACCACCCACACTTCAGCCCTGCACTAAGGGCTCACATGATTACTATACAATACTGAAGCAGATAAGGGCTTAGGTGGAACTTAAATGACACCTCATGCCTTCAGCAGGTCCTCAGCACAGAGGTGAATTACACCCACAGGCCCCGATCCAAGATCTACCATGCGTGTCTGCTAACACAGCCCTGCCTTTCCCTTTAAAAACATAAGAAGTGCCATATGGGGTCAGAGTCAGACCAATGGGCCACAGAGCTCAGCATCCTGTCTCTGACAGTGACCATTCTCAGTCACTTTAGATAAGTACCCAACAGGTCATAATGAAGTAATCCATTCCCTGCTGTTCACTCCCAGTTCCCTACAATCAGAGGTTACATCCCCTAACCCGCAGATGTAATTATTTGTCATGTGGCAGTGCAGTTAGGCAGCAGCGGACTTCAACTCTGGCACCATGCATGCGCACACTGTATACGTTTGGTTCCATGCGTGTGGACCTTGGATTGGGGCCACGTCAACACTACAGATAATGGAAAAATCTTGATGCCAAAGTAGTCAGTGGGAGTTTTGCCACTGATTTCAACAGGACCAGGATTTCATCCTTTCCCCCCTTTTATATGTGGCTGTTAAAAAGACAAGTGTCTAGATATTCAGGATAGTATAAAATGAAAGCATTTTTAATCATCATGCAGCAGTTTCCAATAAAGGAGACCTTTTAGTTACATTCACTAACGTGGTAATTCTGACACTGCAGTACTTTCCTAATTGCATATAAGATTAATCTCATCAATGTTGAATTTTTTTTTGATTATTTTGAGTATGCAGTAAATATACTAAGTTTATAGCCATATAATTAAAGTATTTCAGGTTTTAGAAATATGTTCACTATAGAATAAAATGCTTAACTGAAATCAATCTGGAATATTCAAACTGTACAAGTTATGAAGGACGTATACAGACAAGTAGCCCAGATTTGTAGGGATGGTGTCTGGAAGGCAAAAGCACAGAATGAGTGGAGGCTAGTGTGGAATGCCAAGAACAACAAAAAGGGGGGGTTCAGGTATGATAGAAGAGGGAGAAAAAGGAAGCAGTAGGTCTGCTGCTTGGTGAAGATGGTGAAATGTTAATAAGTGACAAAGAGAAGGCCGAACTACTCAACTCCTATTTTGCCTCCATCTTCTCTCAAAAGGAAAACTATGTTCAGCCTGGCAAAAGTAGCATGAATGATGAGGGGAAAGGATTGCAGCTCAGGATAAAGAGTCAGTCAGAGAATACCTAGCTACTCTAAATGAGTTTAAGTCTTCAGGGCCGGATGAATACATCCTAGGGTACTGAAGGAACTTGCGGATGTGTTCTCGGAACTTCTTGTCTATCATCATTGAGAACTCTTGGAGAATCACAGGTGAGGTGCTGGAACACTGGAAATGGGCAAATGTTGTCCCTATTTTCAAAAAGGGGGAAAGGAGGATACAGGAAACTATAAATCTGTCAGTCTGACATGGATACCTGGAAAGATACTAGACCAAATTATAAAGCTGTCAATCTATAAGCATCTAGAAAACAATGCAGTGATTACTAGAAGCCAATATGGATTTGTCAAAAATAAATCATGCCAGACAGACTAATCTTATCTCCTTTTTTGATCAAGTTACTAGTTTAGTGGATCGTGGGAATGCCCATGGACATAATATATCTTGATTTCAGCAAAGCATTTGTCAAAGTCCCCCATGATATCCTTGTTGACAAAATGGTCACTTGTGGGCTAGATGAGAACACCATTAGGTGAATTTACAGCTGGTTAAAGAATGGTACTCAAAAAGTGATCATCAGTAGCTCCTCATTGATCTGGAAGGAAGTGTCAAGCGGGGTGCCACAGAACTCTGTCCTGGGTCTGGTACTGTTCAACAATTTTATTAATGACTTAGATGAGAAAGTAGAGGGAATGTTTATTAGTAATTTGCAGATGGCACAAAACTGGGAGGGATGGCTAACACCTTAGAAGACAGAAATTAAATTCAAAATGATCATGATAAGTTGGAAGACTGGGCTGAAACTAACAAAATGAAGTTCAACAGAGATAACCGTGAAGTTCAGCATTGGGGGGTGGGGGAGAAATCAAATGTACAATTACAGGATAGAGAATACCTGGCTTGGCAGCAATACATGTGAAAAGGATCTGGGGATTGTAACTGCCCATAAACTGAACATGAGTCAGCAGTGTGAAGCAGCCGCAAAAAAGCCGAATGCAATTTTAGGCTGCATTAAACAGAAGCATAATTTCCAAGTCACAAGAAGTAATAGTTCCACTCTATTCTGCGCTGGTCAGACCTGATCTGGAGTACTGTGTTCAGTTCTGGGCACCGCACTTTAAGGAGGATATCAACAAATTGGAACGGGTTCAGTGGAGGGTGCCAAAGTTGGTCAGGGCTCTGAAAACCAAGTCCTATGAGGAAAGGTTGAAGGAGTTGGGTATGTTTAACCTAGGGAAGAGGAGGTAGGATAGTGATATTTCACTAACGGAAGAACTGTCACAGAGAGGGTGGCAAAGACTTGTTCTCTGTTGCCCCTGAAGGCAAGACTAGAAATAATGGGCTCAAATTACAAGAAAGCAGTTCTTCGTTAAACTTTAGGAAGAACTTCCTAATGGTAACAGCTGCTCGACAGTGGAACAAATTGCCTGGGGAGGTGGTGGGCTCTCCTTCACTAGAGGTTTTCAGACATAGGCTAGACAGTCATCTGTTGGGAATGCTGTTGCTGCAGATTTTCTGCACTGAGCAGAGGGTTAGACTAGATGACCTCAAGCCCTTTCCAGCTCTAGGATTCTACCAGCACCTGGAATTATCCAGCATAAAAGCCTCAATTACAAAGTGAGGAAACCAAGGAAGTTAAACTTTTATAGTATTAGTCACCCCGCAGTTCCGTTGCTTCTCTCTCTTTTTAAAAATTGTTTTGCAGGGTGCTAGCATCAGTCCTTGCTGTTCGCAGTTCAGGGGTCAAGCGCCACCAACATCAGCACCGAGAAGGGCTAGGCACTTATATGTTTTGCTTTGAGAGTTGGCTATTTCCCAACTTTGAGTTCAAGTCTTATGCTTCTGATTCAAGACCTAGGGGTTAGGTGTTCCCCACTATAACCCCTTTGAAGGGCTAGGTATTTATATATTTTGTTTTTAGGGCTACAGGGGCCATGTGATGTCAACGTAAGCCCCGAGAAGGGGAAGGCACTATAACAGGACTCTGAGTTTCATGTTTGGGATTAAGTTTCAAGGGTCAAGTGTTGTACGCTCGTCTCTTAAGAAGGGTTAGGCATTTATAGAATTTGTCCTGAATGCTGCAGGGGTCAAGTGTTGCCAGCACAAGCCCCAAGAAGGGAAAGGCCTTTGTGTTCCTGAATATTGTGTTTCCCAGGAATTTCTTGATTGTAGGTTAGTCCTAGTGATTGTTTTATTTATATGCTTTGTTTGTGTTTGCTTATGTTTATCTATGTATTATTCGTTATGTATGTATGTATTTTACTTATATAATGGCTTTGGTGCAAGCTAATACCCAATAAACTTACTTACAAAGTCCTTGCTGTTATATACATGCAATGAGGCCAAGTTTTTTAAGGTGGGAACCACAACTTAGAAAATCTTGATTTTTATATATGTAATACGACAACAACATTTCTGACATTTAAACAGAGAAGTGTTAATGAGCATGTAATTGTACACCAATTCAATTCTGCAAACTTTTAGGATTTAGATTCATGCCCACATACTGCACCTTGTAGCACGTCTGGTTTTCAAACCAGACACACTGGGGCCTGCTGCAATATTGACTCAGAAGGGAAGTGTGTCAATTACTGACTCACCAAAACCATTTCCTGAAACACCTTGGTTTTTTTCTGATGCACTTCTCATTCATGTACTAAAAGCTTTCCTTGCTTGGCTTGTGACTAAAAATAATTCAGTTGTAGGTGGTATGTCTTCCATTTTTGTGTTTCTTTATGATCTGTTAAAGGCTACTGTAGAATTACCTACAAAATCCAGACACTGAAAGTTTTGCTTGATTCTCTCCTCCCACCAAAACACATTCACCCTCTGTATATCACCAAGTTTCTAATATGAAATTTATATAGTCAACATTAACACGCATTTAACTGTGTCTTCCAGCTATCAGCCTGTTTCCCCACACTGAAAATTTCCCCCCAATAAAACTAGGCAACCTATTTTTCATATTGGGTAAAAAACAGATGCGACAGTGGGCCACTGTGTCATGCTTTGACCTGGACCTCACCTGCACATATATGCAGACATCGCCAGATGTTGGCCTGGGATTGCCCCGGACTATGTTGGCAGCTAGCCTGGGTTCCGAGCACGGAAACTCCCTCCCCCCTCCCTCGAAGTCACAGCCCAGGCTAAGGCCCACCCAACTGGGCCCCTAATTTAGGACCCAGCATGGTGTACATATAGCGTGGATTATTTTTTCATATGTGCAACACTTTGCTATTGGCAACATTAAATTTCATCTGCCACTTAAACGTCCAGTCACCCAGTCTCACTAGATTCTCCTGCAATTCCTCACAGTCCGCTCGGGTTTTAACTACCTTGAATAACTTTGTATCATCTGCAAATCTGATCACCCCACTTTGTACTCCCTTTTCCAGATCATTAACGAATATATTAAACAACACTGGTCCTAATATAGATCCCTGGGGAACTCCACTATTTACTTCTCTCCATTACAAAAACTGACAATTTATTCCTACTCTTTGCTTGCTATCCTTTAACCAGTTACTGATCCACGATAGGACACTGCCTTCTAACCCATGACTATTTAATTTCCTCAAGAGTCTCTCGTGAGGAACCTTATCTTCTGAAAATCCAGATACACTATATTGACCAAGTCACTCGTATCCGCATGCTTATTTACATTATGCCGTGTTTATCAATAGCTCAGTAATTCTGTTTTTCACAACCATTTCCACCAGTCTGTCCGGCACCAACGCCAGGTATGTAGTTTCCAGGATCGCCTCTGGAGCCCTTTTTAAATATTGGTGTTACATTCGCTACCTTCAATTCTTGGGTACAGTGGCAGATTTTAGCAGTAGGTAACAAATTACCAATAGGTGGTCTGCAATTTCCTACTTGACTTCCTTCAGAACTTTGGAGTGAATACCATCTGGTCCTGGTGATGTGTTACTATTTAGCTTGTTAATTTGCTCTAGAACCTCTTCCATAGTACCGTTGATTTGCCACATTTTTCCAAATCATCACTTACAAAAAATAGTTCTGGCATGCGTATCTCCCCAACATACTCTGCAGTGAAGACCAAAGCAAAGAATTCATTTAACTTCTCTGCAATATCCTTATCCTCCCTGAGCACTCCTTTTACCCCTGATCATCTAATGGCCCAACTGACTCTCTAGCAGGCTTCTTGTTTCTGATATACTTGAAGTTTTTATTATTAGTTTTTGGATCTTTAGCACATCGGTCTCCAAATCCTCACTTCGCCTGCCTCTTTTAACGTTTCATATCTAATTTGGCAATGCTTAAGTTATTTCCTAAGGATGAAGCCTGTGCAGCCACTGCAGAATTAAGAGTAAGGTCTCATACAAATTTGACATGAGGGGTCAACATACCACACTGCATCTCCTAAGTTACTACACAGTAGCCGGGGAGCATTCAGATAGGATGTGTGATCTTGTACAGTAACGAAGGGAAGATAGATACTATATGGTACTGCCCTTTGGAGGACAACAGGGTATCCACATCCACATAGTATGGGCAGATCATATTGTTATATATGAACACTTTCAAAGCCTCAAGTGATAAACAGATTATTGGAGACTTCACTCTTTACTGGGGCTTTAGGTTATTGTGAAAATAGTTTAAAATTCCTTAACTGTGCTTTTCTATATTTTTCTGTTTTCCCCATCTTTGCTGCAAATTCTTAACTTTGAAGTTATACTTTCAAGAATTTGGCAACCTAAAAGTTTTCTTTATTTGTTTATAAAACAAAATTATATTATATTATTATTATTATATATTTTAAAGGATTATTAATACATGTGCTGAACCTTAGCTTAAGCCTGAGACTCTTCCAACTTCTGAATTTACTTGCAAAGTGATCATTCTTTATGAAGTAACTGCTCCATGGAAGCGTTCACTGACTAGCAATTGTTTTAAACAGAGATGAAGCATTTGTTTACATAGAGAAAACAGATTAAGTTAGAAATGGATTAAACTGTAAACTTCTACAGAGCTTAACCATACATGTGAGTCTTATTTCCTTATCAGAATACAGATAAAAATCAGACAGGAAAACAAAGACATTTCTGGAGTCAACAAGTACATTTAACAGAAAACGCTGAGTCATAAAATCAGCCTAGAGCCATTAAAGGTTTCTTAAAGATACAATGAAGAGTTAAGGCTAAAGTAAAAAAAACAAGCAGCATTTCTATTCTGAAATGTCTCTGCTTAATAAGGACATATAATATTACAAAGAAATAGTTTCAAAACAATATTGAAAGAAGAAATTAAAGATTGCTGTATGTTTTGTAGCATGTCTAGCACAATAGGACCCTGGCCTCGGTCATATCTGGCAGTCCTAGAAACTACCACCAAATAAATGTCAATATCACACATACAAAAAACATCAAGCCTACTTCTTTTAGCACAAACTCATTAACTTTTACAGCAATCAGTTGGGGGGAAAGAGATCTATAAGCCACATTTTAGACTTGCACAGCTTCTATTAATACATATATTTTATATACTACCTAAACCCGGATGTGTACGCAAGTGTTCTTTACCAAGTTCAATGGTATTAACATTAACACTTCAGATTACTACTGGATCAAGGCTTAGAGTGCAAGTTGCATCCATTTGAAGTAATTGAAGGGAATTACTTATTTTTATTTATTTATTCAATATTATTCTATCCCGTCCCCTCTTGCTCAGAGAGTAGTTCGGGGCAGCTCACAACAACACAATCAACAATAATAGTAATAAAACAAACCATAATATACAGTTTAGAAATTCATTAAAATAATAAAAGGGCAGTCGTCCCCCCTCAACCCATTATATGGTAAGACCATGGTTATAACTGGAATTCATGTTGGCAACATTTTAGCAAGGAGTCCAAAAACCCAACTAGTATGAAGACAAACTAACTTCTCACTCCTGGAAATGATCCCACTGGAGCAAGGAATATTAGCGCCTTTTCACTTTTGCAAAAAGCCAGCAACAGCAATGTACTGAACAGCTTGCTCAAGCTTTCAGACTCCAAGTTCTTTCAAGCAGCAAAAGATAAGATGAAGTGTGTTAAGAGATATTTTCAGGCGGATGTATATGGGGATTAAGGTAAACTTTTAAGATGGCATTTCAGGGCTTGCCATTTTTATTTTTAAAACTTAAAACCTTTCACAGATGTAACTTTGTAAACTGAACTAAGACATGAATCTCTCAGTATCATAGATTTCACATCCATCTAGAGCCAACAACTTAATTTCAATTCACGGTTCCCAAAAAGTATCAGGGAATTCTTTAAGCATTATGCAACTGTGGCCCTTTTTACACAAGACACCCCAACGCAGTGCACACGTGGGTACCTATGTGGGCATGCTTGGGGGGGCGCGGGGGGAGGTCCCATGTAAACACTACAACCAGTGGGGGTGCGTGCACGCTCCCACGCAACACCTGTCTCTACCCATTGCCCCCCCCCCAGCAGCCAGCAAAACTGGCGGTTGCTCCGTGCGTGGAGATCAGTAAAGGTGGCGCCCATGTAACTGTCCCCCGACACCACATCACACCCCCATCCTGCCCCACCTGCATCCGTATGAAAAGGGCCTGTACATATGAATATCTAGAGTCATGTAGACGAAAGTAAGCCACTGTAATCTGGAAACTGGTGTACTCAGAATGGGCAATCTGGCTCAACAGAAAGTGGAGAAAGCACTCCAGTACAAAGCCAACTGAGATGGCAGAAGATAACAAAAGCAGACATCCAAAGCCAACATTTTAAGTGGCAGTGGCAAAGCGTAAAACCCAGAGCAGTTAAACCAGGAAAAGCCTCACTCAGTACCAGCACTGTTAAGTAAAACTAGATCACCCTTATATTTTAGCTTAGCAAGGATAGGACCACAGCTTAGAGCTCAATGGTGATTTCAGGTTAACAAGAACCACAGTTTAGAGCCAGTGTGGTGTAGTGGATAAGGTGCTGGACTAGGACCAGGAAGCCAGGGTTTAAATTCCACCCTAGCCATGAAATCAGTGAGTGACCTTGAGGAAGTCACAACCTCTCAGCTTCAGTTCCCTATCTGTAATAAATGGATGTGTGTGCGCGCGCGCACACACACATCTGCATCCCCGTGTTCCCCTCACTCGTGTCCATCTTGGCCCACTGGGCAGGTACCTATCTTTGAAAATCTATTATTGTAAAGCGCTGTGTATGCCTATAGACATGTAGCGCTATAGACATGATAAGTAGATTTCAACAAGTTACCATGGAAAAAAACAAGCCCTGCAAACCAGGGAGGTTTTGTTTAATTTAATGTTAATGTTCAGCTAGGGATGAGTGTTGTTTTTGAAGGGGTTTTTCCAAATGTAAGAAGTTCTGTTTCAAGGTCCCAGTGTCTGATGGATTTTCTATACAAAGACAGACAGATGAGACGAGACGAGCCAGAAAGCAGCAAAATATTTTAAGGAGTTTGTTTTTTAATTTAAAAGTTTTCCGAGAACCCAAAGTATGTGTAAGGCTCTAGGGAACAGGAAAGAAAGACTCAGTCCAAATCATGCATTTTGAAAGATACTGAAAAACAGGAACACTGAGCATTATATTGAAGCCAGCACTTTTTAATACTCTAACACCCCAACGTAATGAGGCTACGGTCAGAGGAAGCTGGTTGTACTGGGCCCAAATCTGTGGCCCAAGCAGGGCTCTAGCTGTGGCCATTGTGCAATTGGTAAATGTTTCATTGTTACCTTATTCTTCTCCTTGAATTAAGATTGCAAACATTTCAGACAGTGTTTAGCGTAATGGACCTCTGACGCTTTATAGGGGCCTCTGTGCAAAGCAACAATGTAAACCTTATATAGATATATGTGCATGCTACAGGAACACAATGCAATTGTAAACCATGCTACATCAAACGTATGCAATTATATTCCTATGAAAATGAAGAGCAGCAAACTGAACGTAAAAAATCCAAAATTAATTATTCTATTAACCAGAATAGTTAATGTGGGTTCCTGAGTTTTGCCAAAGTGACTCTGCAAACAGCACAAGAAATTAATTTTTAATATAAACCCATTTCAGTAGTTTATTCAGTATAGTCTCCAATCAGCAACCAAAAAAGAAAGTAGTATACTTAAAGCCGAAGAAATTTATAGTAAAGTGAAACAACAGACACCAGTCCTATTTTAACTATTTGTTTCCAAGAGTTTTTCGCTGTATTGTATTTAGGTGTGTGTGTCAATACTGCCTTTATATTATGTTGGCAAACAGTGGTACCTTATTTGAAGTTAGGAAACTTCCTATTTCTTACAGTAGAATCTAACAAGAGGATAGTCCACTTAAGTCCGTGTTTGGTCCGTGAAGCCCTCATGCAGCCCCCAATCACGTTTAGCATGTTCAGCTGAATAAACGGACAGCCCCCTGCCTGTATTCCATGTGACTGTGACAGCTTCCACCACTGGCGATACCTATCACCCTCCCTGCATCTGCCTTTCAGCTGAGAGGTGCGCTAGAGATCCCCCTCCCCCCAGCCTTCCTCCCCCACACCTCAGCTGAGAGGCTGTAGGGGAGAGAGACTTGGGGGGGGGGGGGAGGAGAGA
>QEPC01008088.1:344154-383560 GCA_003113815.1 Sphenodon punctatus
GGGTCAAGGGGGCAGGTGGAGGGGTTGGATGAAGAGAGCAGAGCGGAGATTTCCTCGAGAGAGGCGGGAGGGAAGGGTGTGAAGGGGGAGGGGGCGGTACGGGAGCGGGAGGAGGAGATGGGTGGGAGGGAATGTCCTGACGCATCTTGTCAATCTTTGAGGTGAAGAATGATGCAAGATCCTGAGCAGCAAGGGAAGAGAGCAGAGGAGGGCAGGCGGGTTTAAGAAGGGAGTCAAAAAGTAGAGAAGAGGCGGCGAGGGTCGAGAGAGAGTAAGATTCGATCCTGGAGGCATAATAGCGTTGTCTAGCTAGGGAGATAGCCGAGGAGAGGGAGAATTTGTAGTGGGAGCGGGATTTGCGCCAGAGGCGTTCGGCAACCCGGGTGCAGAAGTGGAGGTAGCGGATGTTAGGGGTGAGCCAGGGGTGGGGGTTTTGGGGCCGGACGGGGTGGGAAGAGAGAGGGGCAAGAGAGTCAAGGGTTGAGGAGAGAGAGGTGTTGAGAGTGGAGATGGCAGAGTCAGGGGAGGAGGAGGAGAAAACAGAGGGGAGGTGGGGGGATAGAGAGGAGGCAAACTCCATGGGCCTGCATATTGCGGAAGGGGCGTGGAGAGGGGGAGGAGGATTGGGGTTGGTGGGAGAGACTGAAGGAGGTGAAGAAGTGATCAGAATTATGGCAGGGATCAAAGGAGAGGTCAGCAAGAGAGCAATTTCGTGAGAAGATGAGGTCGAGGGAATGGCTGTCGGAATGGGTGGGGGAATCGGTCCAGAGTCAGAGATCAAAGGAGGAGGTGCAGACACATGGGCACCCTTTACCCCGATTGGCTCACACAGTGGGCCTGCAATGTCCCTGGACTCCTGCAATGTGGTGACCACATGGAGGTCATGTGGCAGACCCCTATTAGACAGGCACATGGGAACGCACCTGGTGAAGGCTAATGTGGGCTCCTGTCTCATTTGATTCCACCCTTATTATTGAATTACTGATATTGTAGTCAACATTGGCCTTTGGCTGCACTACGACTAAATCTTTTGCACTATTATTTATTTATTATTTATATAACTACAGCAGTGTACCTGGCACTGTACTATCAGTAGTTATAGACAGGTCCCTACCCGAAGGGGATTACACTCAGACTGCTGGCTGCTCATTACTATGGAGTATGTCACTGCGAAATAGCCAAGCACTTTAAAAAAAATAATAATTAAAAATTGAAAAATATTTTAGGAGTCCGTATTAACATTCCAGGTTTATGCTCCAGCCTTTCAGATGGACTCATTACGCTAAATGATTAAACATGACAGAACAGGTAACCATTTAACCTTAATTTCAAATTCTCTAGGTGACTATCCTTGGCTTAAGGTGTTTTACAATAATTAACAGAACATTAAAGGCCAAATACATGTTAAACCCAGATCCCTGCCATCGGGGCGGTGGACCAGTTAGGCTGGTCTGCCCTCTGAGATTAATGGATCCAATTGGTTGTCAGAACTCTCTAGGCAATTTACCCACTGACCTTGATGGCTACTTTGTTGATTACCTGGTTACCTTGCGGAATGACACCGTGTCCATGGTTGCACACAGGCATCTGCTCACACTGCTGCAACAGAAAAGATTCACTGGGTATTTGGGGGGCCTGAGGCAAGTGAAACAGGAGTGTAGGCAGTTAGAACGTACGTAGTACTCAACTCGTGCTGAAGCCAACTAACTGCTGCATATATCATTTTTGAAGCACTATGCCATGGCTGTGATGGTGGCAAAGAAAGTTTTCTTCTCCGCTGTCATTGCATCTGCAAAGTCTCATCCTGTGGACCTGTTTTGAGTGGTGAATGGCTTGATTAATCTGGTCTGTCTCCCCCAAGAATTAGAGTCATCTATTGTCCGCTGTGACATTTTTATTCATTACTTTGCAGACACAGCACAACTTGGATGCTACTACTTCACCTACTGAGTCAGAATTTGAGGTTGTGGAAGCTCAGCCTTGTCCTGTTTGCTTGAATCAGTTTCAGTAAGTGTCACCCACCGATGTGAAGGGTGTGTTTGAAATGATGCAGGTAACCAGTTGTGAATTAGATCCTTGCCCATCCTGTCTGGTGCAAGCCAGCTGGGAGACACTGGGACTGTTGCTGGATGGGGTTATCAATGGGTGAAAACAGACATGATGCTAACCACCCTTGGTGGTTATTTATGCATGTTGCAGGGCTGTATTGGTGCCCTATGCAGCCCTGCAACATGCATAAATAACCACCAAGGGTGGTTAGTGTCATGTCTGTTTTCACCCATAGCCTTCTTACAAGACGGTAGGTTGTCCAACACCCTTAAAACTGGGGTGGTCTCGCCCCTGCTCAAGAAACCTTCTTTGGACGCTGACTCCCTGGTCAGCTATCCGCCTGTCTCTACCCTTCCCTTTTTAAAGAAGGTTATTAAATGGGTGGTTGCCCAGCAGCTTCAGGCTCTTTTCAATGCTATTGGATTTCTGGGCCCATTTCAGTCAGATTTTAATCCGGGGTATAGCATCGAGACTATACTTGTGGCCCTGGTCGATGATCTACACCTGGAGATTGACAAATGTGCCCTGTTGATCTTGTTAGATCTTTCAGTGGCCTTTGATGCAGTTGATCATGCTGTTAACATGACTGAGGGACTTGGCAGGGGTACATGGGACTGCTCTCGAGTGATCCCATTAATTCCTATAGGAGAGGTTCCTGTGGGTGATGATGGGAGATTTACTCGTCATCCCTCAGGACCTCCCTTGTGGTGTTCCATCCTATCTCCCCTCTTGTTCAATGTCTATCTGAGGCTGCTAGGTGAGGTGCCTCAATATTTATTCATGTATTTCTACTTCTACCTCGCCCTTCCCAAATGGCTCAGGGCAGCTTACAAAACAATTAAAAACAGCATAAAAAACCTAAACCCCCAACCTTTCCCCTCACCCTTCCGCAACCCAACAAAACCCGTGCCAGCCACCCATCAGAACCTCCAGCCCCTATCCCTGCCTGCCAAATGCCCTAACAAAGAGGAAAGCCTTACACCGCCTCTGGAAGATGCCCAGGCTCAAATGAACCTCTGGGGGAAGGGAGTTCCAAAGCACTGGGGCAAAAACCGAGAATGACCTACTGCGATTCCTCATTGTATGAGCAAAGCTAACAGATGGTACCCACAGGGAGGGGCTCCTGGCTGATTGCAGGGGCCACAGAAGGACAGGAGGTCTCTCACATATGCGGGGCCCAGACCGTTTAGGGATCTAAAGGTCAAAACCAGCAACTTGAATTGTACCCGGAAAGCTATAGGGAGCCAGTAGACTTCAGAGCACTGGTGTAATGTGCCCCCAGTGCCTTGCCCCCGAAAGGAGGTGAGCTGCCACATTCTGTTCCAACCCCCCAGTATGTGGATGACACCCAGCTCTACCTGTCTTTTTCGTCCGACCCAGGTTCGCAGTCTTGGTGTTTACCCAATGCTTAGCTGCTTTTGGGGACTGGATGAGGATGAGCTGACTGAAACTGAATCCAGAGAAGACTGAAGTGAGGATGGTTAGCCAACCCTTTGGCTTGGAGGGATTGGGACCGCTGTCATTGAGGAGGTCTGGCCCCCTTGGTCACTCAGTCTCACAGTTTTATAGCGTTTCTGGACCCCTTGCTGTGCTTGGAGCATTATGTTGCAGCAGTGTTCAGGAGCACTTTGCAACAACTTCCATCTGGTGAGGAGGACGACGCTCTTTCTTACGGTTTCAGATTTGGCCACCATCCTCCATGCTTTCATTACCTCAAGGCTAGATTGCTGCAAAGCACTCTACATAGGTCTGCTCTTGATGACAGGTTTTGACCTCTTAACGCCCTGAATTGGGTCCCACATATCGAAGAACACTCCTTACCTACCATGCTCCACTGCTACGTCTGTGGTCGGCTGGGAACACTCTCTTGCAGGTATCACCTGCCAATCTTGTCCATATGACAAGGGCTTGAAGGTAAGCGTTCTCAGTTGCTACCCCAGTATTATGGAACTCCCTTCCCCAAGAAATCCAACTGAGCCCGAGCCTGAGCATATTCCAGAAGCAATGTAAAATGTTTCTTTTTCGCAAAACATTTGGCAGGTGGGGCTAGAGAAGGTTTAGAGGTGAGAGTGGTTTGTTTGTTTTTTTAACAGCGTTTTTATAAGGAGATTTATTGTATTTTGTGTTTTTATGGAAGTAAGCTGCCCTGAGTCTTTGGGAAGGGTGGGGTAGAAATTCAAATAAATAAAGTATCCATACATTTAAAACAATATGGGTGCATCGTAAGAGTAGTATTTCCATCTCTGGCTACCCTCTATGTTCTTAAATCCAAAGGCAACTTGCTATCATGAACTATAATCAAACAGTAACAATAACATTATTTAATTTTTATAGGCACAGATAACCATCAAGGCAAGGGCTCCAGAAGCAGGTTGTAAATATAGCCAGGTTGCAAGTTGGTATTATAAAGTTGTAAACCACAGGCAAAAAAGAAAAGTTCTATTTCTGTTATGCACAGTGGTAACTAGTGTCACAATACCCAGAGTTGCAGCAACCTAACGTCAGAGCTCGGTTTTGCTACAGCATAACCACTGCTGCAGCAAAGTATCACCAAAACAGCCAACTAAAAATGACTATTTTAAAGAAGCAAAAACCTATAAGCTAATGCTTCTGAAAGCCAAGCTAACAGGTCAAACATAGCCAGTGAGAAAGGCACAACAGACTGCTCTCCAAGCCTGGTAATGCAAAACAAGCTGACATTCTCCATTACATACTATTATAAAAAGTACCCCTTATGTAAATCTGCTCAGTTCAATTGTTTCTTTGTAAAAGGATTATAGAATGATTCCCGTAACTTCAACTATGGAGAAACTATTGCACTTTCGTAACACAGAAGGAAGCAAACACACACATTAAAAACGTCTTGCTCTCAAACATCTTTCCAACATGCATTTGAACAATATGTATGGTCTAGTGGAGAAGATCTATTAAACTTGATTTTATTTATACACAAAATACACAAGTCAGTCTTCCATAGTTACTTAACTTACAGTTTCAAACACAAATATCCATTTTGGATTATTTAAACTTAGAAAAATGCAAGTGTTTTCTTTGAAAAAATATCCATTGTTACAGCAAGAACTTGGGTTTCCTTTCAAACAGGATCATATGATTACATGTTTATATTTTACTTTCCGCAGGAATTCATACACACCCCCATTTGCATCCTGTTATTAACTTCGTGTTTCCCTTTACTTCAGCATACTGCGTTAACAACATGGGGCCCAGCGGCACGGTCCACACATTTGCATTTACTTAGGCATTTAACCAACATATAAGCTTACTGCACAACAAAATGGTGGTTCTTCAATATGCTATATTGCTATCATATGAGACTCAGTGCTATATGAGACACTCTAAAGAGGGATGTCAAACTATAAGTGGGGTAAATGTCTTTTAGTAATAGTCAGTATATTTAGGAGATACTGTCCTCAACCTGCAGAACTCCCAAAGACGATGTTGAATCTGTAACTTAGGGTGAAAACAGACATATAAATAACCACCAAGGGTGGTTAAAGGGTGGTTAGCATCATGTCTGTTTTCACCCTTAGACATTTTAGAAATCTGCACTTGTTTGAACTCCCGTTTTTATTTAAACCTTTAAATGCTATCAGATTCTAAATCATCAACCTTTTCAGAGGACCAACAACTTGTTGAATATTTGGTCAACACAATATTGACTTCAATATTTGGAAGTCAACACAAAACTAGAAAAAAAAGTCTTTATGATGGTACTACAAAGTTATGTTGACTCATAACCAAATATACTTGCACCACTTGAAGTGGCAGCATATCCATTTTAAAATAAGGTCACACAGTCATCTTTACATCTTAAAGAGATTTTGCATATATAACAAATGAGTGTTGAACCTACTTGTACTGAAGACTTGCATAAAGAAATTTCTTTGCATAATATTTTGCTGGAGAAACTGGGAACTGTCAAATACTAAACTTTTATGGACTGTTGAAATGTAAGTGGGAAAAACATCCCTTGAGTTTTAACTGTAAGCACAGCCTTCAGTCAAAACATTCATACATACTGCCTATACTGCATTCCACATATCAAGAGACTTAATTACAAAAGTAAGAGACATCTATTTCCCAAGTCAATTTGAGCAAAACCACTGTGGTTTATAAGCTCTGCATACAATTTTCTGTGATCAAGTCAAAATGAAGTAAAATTAGAATTCATTTTTACCACCAGGGATTAATATGACCTTTTCTGTCAGTGGGTCATTCCACAAATCAATGCAAATTAGATTGTATGTTGATAATGTGACACTTCCTCCCTATTCCCAGTGAATGTAATGCTACATATAACTTGTAGGGACAGAAATGGTTGAAGTCTAACAATAATCCGAAAATAGGAGAAGGGAAAGGAAAGACGCTTCAAACAATGTATTAATGAACTCTTCGAATGGAGTACTATTCACGTGAAAATATTACCAAAAAACCACAATAGTAATTTAAAATGTTAAAATAATGCTTACTTGATGTAAACTCTGAACTTATTTTGGGGTGCTGTAAAATGTTTAGCAGTAAATGCTGTGCTAATAATCAAACTGACCACACAGAAGGGTAAAATTGCAGGTGCTCATTCATTTTATTCAGGATAATATTATCTGTTGCATTACTAAGGAAGACAACCAACTGATGGACAAGCCACATTTAGAAAATGCTACAAGTTCAGCAATAATTTTATCATGGCAAATTTTTTTTTGAGAAGAGAGGTAGGGGAAGATATGATCCCAGAAACGTTGAAAGCTGGTGGTAAGTGTAAGAATAATATTTTAGTCAAATATGAAACTTTCAAATTCTCATGACAAGTGAAACTTTCGTAAATACATTTCGTTTTCAGGAAACTGAAAAAATGATTTGTACTGCTTAATTGTACAAAACAACTTGACATTTTACTATACTACATATAAATTCAACTACTGTCTTAAGTACTAAAACAGTTAAAACAAAAGCACAGCACTTATTTTTATAAGTAGTGTAAGAAAAATAAGTCCTTACCATCAAAGAAACTTTTGGCTCTCAGGTAACTGACACTGAGTCTAAGCACAGACAGTTTATCCAGCTTGGTGATAACATCTTGAGGAAAAGGTAAAAGGCTGGCCAAGCGATCTAACTCTGCATTCAGACGGTCTCGATGCCTCTTGGAGGGATTGGACTTGGTTCCTTCAGATGGGGAAGGCTTCGCTCTATGGACAGAGACAAAACATATAAATGTATGCATTTATATGTATGCATTTTAAAATAGTTTATCAGTTCCATTAACAGAGACAGTAAATATTTGCCATTTAATAGATTCTCACCAGTACACATTTTCAGCTTAACCAAAAAAATACCTTCTCAAAATAGCTCTCTCTCTATCCCTCAGCAAAAATGACCAACTTAGATTAAAATGATTTTAAATGTTTCAGTGGCTCTCGTGCGCCTTCAAAATGGCTGCTGCAGGAAGGCGAGAAACCATAGCTAGGAGTGATCTGCTCTGACCTACAAAGATGGTAGTGTGCACTCCCAGATTGTCAAATGCCATCCCCTCCAACATTTGGCCCATATTATTCTAACCACAGCTGTTTCTCCAACTGAACATCCACTGAGAACAATTTGAGAACAGAAAAGAATATATTCTATTGTTCAAATAAAAGACTGCAACAGCCTGGTACTTCAGGTGGGCTGCAACAATCAAATTTCAGAGTACACCACCTTGTCTTGGCGCCATTAATGAGACCAACACAGAACCTGCAGAAATATGGGAGTTTCTGCCTCAGTTCCTTTTTTACCCCCTTAACCTTAGCTCTTCTCAAACAATTTTGGTTATTTTAGATAAGAAACACCACGAGAAACACAAACTGATTAAAGTAATGATCCTTTGTGCAATTAGCTTAATTTGTTGTACCATAAAATAACTCCTTTTGGAGCCCAATCTGTGGTGATTTACCAACTTATTTTAGCCCATGTAAAAAAAAACATCTGCATCTATCTTCCCATAGCATCCCATCAGACTCGAGAATGATTCTTCCCTGAGTTTCAAATAAATATTTAAAGCCTCAACAACTCTCTGTTCCAAACAGATCAGAATTTACTTGCCTCACCCACATTTGTCCAAAGCAATTCAATTATCTCATCTTCCCACAAATGGGAAATTCAGTTGGGCTGACATCATTCTTTTGCAACATCATTCTTTTGTAACCATCATCCTTCCTCGTTCTAACCAGCTTAGGTGATAGAAAGTAGCATTGTCTTTTTGCCTCCCTGAAAATGGGTCTAAAAAACGTGGGGCACCAACAGTTTGCAAATCTACAGGATTTCAAAACATACGATGATGACAAATTCATCCCTTTAAATACTAACGCAGGACACTCATGCCAATGGGGGTGCTGACAGTTAGGATCACATGTAGAGCATTCTTTATACTCAGATTTCTAACGCAGAGAAGTGAATTTCAATAGAGGCATCTTTTAAAGCATCTGATCCAACCACTGTCAGAAACAATATTGGGATGGATGGTAGTGGTGTACACCAAGGACCCATGTCGTTTTTTGTTATTAAAAACTGCCGTTTTTGTTAACAATGATATTTCATTTTTCATTATCAGTATCGATTCTGAGCAACAACAAAGATTTTGTTTTCAGTAATGTTTCCGCTGTAGGCTGCCACCAGTGGCAGAAGTGCCAGCAGACACCTGCCCCAGACTTCTCAGAAGTTGAACTCCTTCCTCATTATAATGCAGTAGTAATAATAAGTGCACAAAATTACTAATATGAACCTACACCTAATAACCTATACTATATGTAATATATTCCTATCGAAGTATCTATATCAATAAACTTCTATCTGCTATGTGTTCTAAATATCTCTCTCTCCTATTCCTATTCTATAATGCTAATATATAGAATAAACAGCCTAGTATCTATCTATCTAAATATGGACAGGGGGAGACAGACAGGGGAAGGGAAAAGGAAAAAACAGTGAAGTTTATCTATATTATCTGTATCTGTAATCTATATCTATCTAATCTATATCCTAAACCTATATCTATCTATCTATCTATCTATATGTACAGGGGGACAGGGGAAGGGAAAAGGGGAAATAAAGGGTATAAAGAAAGGCAAGGTATAACACTGAGGGCTGGGGAAGATTTTTAGTGCAAGCATCAGAGTTTTGTAAATGCAACCTGACACATCAAGAGCTAACATAGAACAAGAGTCAAACAGCCTGGCCCTGCAACATAAAGGGTTGCAGTGCCCTCCCCAGAGCCTCCATGATTGGTTCTTGGAGGCAGGAAGCATTGAGCAATCATAGGGTGCTATGCAACTGCCCAGGACCTGTTTGCACTGCTCATTGGCCAGTGATTACATCCATCAGGTCCTTCCCCTCCCATCACAGACCTAATTCAAGAGTTCAACACTGTTTCTGGCTCCAAGAGGTCTGCCCCCTCCTCCCCTCTCCACATTTCCATCTAAAAAAAACCCTGCTAGGCAACAAAATCAATAACAACTTTCATTATCATTACTGATTTTGTTATTTATCTTCATTATCGTTATTGCAATAACAATAAAGAAAAAGATTTCATTATCGTTATCAATATAATGAAAAGTGAACACCCCTACTAGATGGACCATTTTCAAGAGTCAACATGGCAGACCTTATGTTCTTAAATTAGAATATTTTTGTTCCTAAATATATATTCTGAATATCTTATGTTAATAATCTAGATTTACCAGTCATAGCAGCACCATAATATCAACTAACATACTGAGCTCTCTGCTGCAAGCACTAAAATAATATTCAGCTCACAGCTAATCTCAACATTTGCAGTAAGTATATAATGAAAAATTGCCACGCTATGGTGTCCAAAATGCAGTGAAAGCTACAATGTTCTACTATAAATTATGTAATTTTGTTTCCAATTTCTATTAGCACCAGGGGTGATCCCATGCCCCATGCCAGCTGCGCGCATCCTGCGTGCGCGCACGTGCATGCAAACAGCATGCATCTCCGTAGGGATTGCACTGTGCTGTGTGGCTCCTGTGCAAGACCTGCGTAGACGTCATGCGGATCCCATGCAAATCCCACTTGAGATTACAGCCAATGCCTACAAGTTCCCACCAATATCCTTGAGGCCCACAACTTCCTATTGTCATGAAAATGCAGGAACATAAAGCATATAGAACACTAATCTTACTAGCAATTCTATCCCACCATTACGAGCCAAGAAACTCATAACATAAAATCCACCAGCTATTGTCTTTCAATGGATTACCTTTACATGGTACTCACACAAGATATGCATTTGTTGTAGTATATATATTTAAATGAGCGTCAATCATTGTTGACCCACGCACTTGTTAGCTTTGACCTAGGATGTTTATTAATGTCCGTTTTTTGTGCATGAATGGTGGATTTCTTTGCAGAAGTTATGCATCAGCTATCTTTCACTGATCCAGCAACAAAGATCACAGACAGCAATTTTTGTAAGAAAAAGTGGCAATTTCAAGCACCCCGTGACACAGGCAGATGAAAAGTTGTCTGGAAAGTATTGAATAGAATCTCATGGTCTGTAAGTGAGTCAGAGGGCAGCAGCGAGCCCTACGGGGAGACAAGATGCCAAGACAAGCATAAATAATCCGAATAAGACTGGCACAAAACTGAAGAAAACCGTGTTTAACTGGAAATGCTTTTGTCCATCCGAGGACTGAAAACGGTTGACTGATGTTTCCAAGACATTGAAAGACAAGTTGTTTGCAAATTCTGTACAAACATAGGTACGTTTTAAAAATCTAAGTAGTTATTGAAATGTTTATCCTGAAAAAGGTTATTCGCATTAGCTAAATACTCAAAACACCTTTAGTACTATTTAAGTTTCACCACAGTCAATATGCTTTACACTAAGTATTTCATAAAAGTGTCCAGTTAAATAAGCAATTGGCATTAAATAAAGCAATGCATTATATGATTTTAACTTTGCCTCTCATTCAGTTTCATTTTCCTTGCTTTTGTTTCGCAGGTAGGGAAATAGAAGCATTTTATAGCTAATAAAAAATATCTAGGCATCTAAATTTAAGTTGCACTTTCAGCCTTACTTTACCTCTGCCTCTTACTTAAAGAAAATTTAGCTTCAAAGCTCTCAATACTATGAGACAATGGCTAAGAAGCTGTGTTATATGCTGAAGAGGATGGGTATTTTCTCGGTTATCCAGACTCTGCAACCTATTAGGGTTTTTGCAGTAGTAAGCTTTAACAAAACACAAATAAAATTTAAAAAAACAGCAAACAAACACTTATAAATTTACCAACTAGGAAATTAAGATTATCCCAGAAATTAGCAGCTTTCCACTGTTGTAACTGGGGGTTATGTTGCAGAAACAGGCAAAAGAGAAGTGTAAGAGAAAATAAAAAGTGGAAGAGAATTAAGTAAAGTCTGCCTCTTAAACAGAGCCTATTGCCAAAGCAAAACAAGCATTCTGTGTGTAGGCGTGTCATCAGCTTCAATGTAAGAGAAAAGCTAGAACAAAGACCTTTATTATGAGTCTTGATTTGCTGAGAACGAATCCAAGCAAGCCATCTCTTCTCTAAGGCAACTGGATATCAAGTTATCTGTAGCTTACCACATCATTTTATGTTAGTTTCTACAGAATGCTGAGGAGTATTTGTTTGGATAAAAGTCAAATGTAATTTTCTCTTTCCACTGTAGAATTGGGTTATGAAAATCATAAAATAGGCACAATTAAACAAAATAAGAAAAAGCAGCCACCACCTTAGAACCCAACGTTGACCAAACAATTTGCATCGCCCGAGATACTGAGTCTTTACAACAGGGATGGGGAACCTCATGCCCGGGGACCAAATGTGGCCCACAGAAAGTTTTTATGGGGCTCTTTTCCAATTCCTGGATTTGGCCCTTGGATCCAGTTCCTGACTGCAAACCACTGAAAACTGAGCTCAGGGTAAGGGAGCAAAGATGAGGCCATGCACAAAAGGATAGGGAACAAATCTGTGATCTGGACTCCTTGGAGCTTGTACTAATATTCCAAGTAGTCCCAGGAGGAAAAAGGTTCCCTACCCCTGATTTACGAGTTAGGATTCTTACTTTCTATAACTGATACTACATAGAACAGGGGTGGGGAACTTTTTTCCATCCCAAGGGCCACTGGGAAAATTAGTAAAAGCTCCAAGGGCTGTGCAGAAATTAAGACGGGTGCTTAAGAGAAGAAGAGGATCCAGATCATGGATATGTGCCATGGATAACTGTGCTATCCTTCTGTGCATGCCCTCATCTCTGCCTCCTTACCCAGAGCTGAGTTTTCAGTGGTTGGAAGCAGGGACTGGATACAGCGGCCAAATCCAGAAACTGGAAAAGGGCCAAATAAAAACTAGCCACAAGCTGAGTTTGGCCCCCAGGCCTGTGGTTTCCCATCCTGACACAGATACCCAATAAAACTAGTTTAAGCACAATTACTGCAAGACTATCTCCCAATTCATTCTCCCACCACCACAGCCGAGCCGCCGTTCCCCCCCCCCAGCCCCCATGTTGGCCACATCTGCCCCTTAAGGCTAATCTGTAATCATTTAAAACTCACATTTCCTCTCACAAATCATTCATAACAAACAAGGAAAGAACAGCATCCCAGGACTTCAAATAAACCTACTTAGCAGAAGTACTTGGTGCTGTCAGGATTTGAGAGGGAAGAAGAAATGGGACAAGTGGAAGATTACGCAGTTTTTCTGTCTCTCTCTTACTGCCCATCCCACCCCTTCTCCCATGGGTGTTATGCACACATGGGTGTTAATAAATGAGACAGCACCCCACATTAGGTGGGTGTCCATCTGTTGGCTTATTGGGTGTTTGCCCCGACCGGCCACGTGGCCTCTACTCACAACAGGGTCCCAGAGAATGCGGAGCCTGCCACGTGGGCGAGTGTTGGTGAATGTAAGCCCACGTGTCCACATCCCATCAGTTAGGTTGCATGCAGCCTCCGCACATACAGTTCCATTAACACCAGAGTGTCATGGGCGAAAATCCTAGAGCATTCTGAAGAGTGACATTTCCGGCCCCTCTCTCCACTCTTGCTGCAACACATGTAGCCATCTGCCTTAAAAGCGGACCTCCCATTTTCAAACATGGTTCTTCCAGCTCTTCCTGGTTGGCAGTACGTGCCCAACACTTGTTCTTTTGCAGGTGTTGCATTATCCAGAATGACTTGTGCAGGACTACCATAGCCAGGGCCATAGTTCAAACTGACAGCAAGGCAATAGCCAGCACCACTACCACTCCTGCGCAACTACAGTCGCTCTCTGCCTACTGATCCAAGGCTGCATTCCTTCCCTCAACAGAGGAAGAGACCAAGGTCTTCATCGCTCTACAGAGGGAGCCAAAGGGTCAAATATGCCTTGGTGAAGTGCTACAGGAACAAGGCGGTGTTCCAAGAGAGCTCGGTCCAAATGGCACTGCAGGCTACACTTGGGACATGAACCAGTGCCAGCAGTGAAGCAAGGACTTGAGGCATGGGTACAAAGAGATCCAGGACAAGAACTTTGCTCCCGTCCACAGAAGGCAAGCATTACACTATTATGAGCTCCTTGACTGGTTCCTCTGTGTAGATGGAGCCGTCGCTGCATCCCACCTGTAGCTGGATCCAACCGATTGTGGCCTAGTCTTTTGAAAGACTAGGTCATGGCTGTGCAAGTTTTCTTCACTGCCATCGTAGCATCTGCAAAGTCACATCCAGCAGAGCTTTTCCAGGTGATGAGGGGTTTGGTCAGTCCAGCACCTGCTACAACATTTTTATTGAATACTTCGCAGACAAAATCGTTCATATTCACCATGATCTTGGCGTGACCATTTCTGGTGCAGTCAGAGTTGGGGGTATGGAGGAAGTCCAGTCTTGTCCTTTCTTTGGGGATCGGTTTCAATCATTGCCCACTGATGTGGAGGTGGTGCTCGGTGCTGTGCAAGCCACAAGTTATGAATTAGATGCATGCCTGTCCTGGCTGGTGAAAGCCAGCTGGGAGACGTTGGGGCTGGGGTGATCAACACCTCCTTTTGGGAGGGCTGAGCTGCCTTAAGGCGGCGATTGTTCGGTCTCTGTTTAAAAAGCAATCATTGGGCAGTGATTCCCCTGCCAGTTATTGGCCTGTCACTAAACTTCCCTTTTTAGGGAAGATTACTGAATGGGCAGTGGCTCATCAGTTTCAGGTGTATCTGGATGTTATCGGATTCGTAGACCCTTCGGAGTCTGCTTTCCATCCTAGCCATGGCATGGAGACTATGCTTGCTGCCTTGGTTGATGACCTTTGTCCAGAGTTAGACAAGGGAAATTCTACCTTGTTGGTTTTATTAGACCTTTCAGCAGCTTTTGATACGGTTGATCATGAAGTGTTGTTGACTTGCCTGCAGGACGTGGCCGGAGTAAGCGGGACTGCTCTAGTGGCTCCGCTCTCTGTTGGGAGGTCTCAGTGGGTGGTGTTGGGCGATTGCTCATCATCTCCTCAGGATCTCCTTTGTGGGGTCCCACAGGGTTCCAATATGTCCCCCATCTTGTTCAGTGTGTATATGCAGCTGCTGGGCAAGATCATTCAGAGGTTTGGGTGCTGTGCCATCAGTGGGAGTGGGTTGTGTTTTGGAGGGAACTGTATTAAAAATGTTTTTATATTGTATTTTATATTTTTTTGCCCTGAACCTTCGAGGAATTAATAATAAATAATCATAATAATTTTATTTCTAGAGCCCCTGCCTACATGGCACTCGGAGTGCTTCACATTTCACCTAAAAGCACAATATAAACCAAAATAATTTAAAACAAGTAGTTAAAATATTTTTAAAATTGTAAGATAGGGGAAGGAAAAAGAGAAAACAACAAAATACATTAAGGGGACCAGCAGTGGATCCTAAAAGCATCTAGGAAACAAATACATTTTCAGGTGCTTTTTAAAGGTATGGAGGAACCGAGATTAACATCCGAGAGGCCCTTGGAATGGATGGGATATAAATAAATAAATAAATGGTTGCACACATGCGAGAAGCCAAAAGTGGGTGGATATGCCTCCCCCACTTCCCACTGTCGCTGTAACCACACTCCCCCCCACCACAAAGGTCACAATTGCCAACAGACATCCCTCCATGCCCATCCCTGCCTTGTAGCCAGCACAGGTTGATGTGGACACAGACAACATGACTCTCATGGTGTATCCCCCTTGAGCTCGAGAGCCAGTCCTTGTTTGAGGAGTCTCCAAGGTTCTAGTAAAGGGCATGGAGGATCTGCATGCCACCTTTGTAGAAGAGGTGATGGTGAACAGCTCTAAGTGAATTCGGGGGGGGGGGGGGGGGAGAAGTGTGTTTACACAACTGCATGATGAAGTCTTCCATTTATCTGTTTGTTATCCAATTATGTTTTTTTATTGTTTACTATGTTGACAGGTGGCCAGGAGGACACAGAGACGGAACAGGAAAAAATCACTTGGAAACATTTCCACAGGATGGTAATGGTATGAGTGGGAATGAGTGGGAAACCACGATAGGCCTGCGGACTGGCAGGTGAGGGGGAAGGCACCATGGCGAGACAGCGGGCTGGCATGGAAGCCAAAATGGCGGCTGGAGGAAGAAATGACAAATGGTAGTGGTTGATTTCTGGAGTGGGTGCTAACACAAGTGATGACGCCACCATCATCCTGCCAGATGGTGGGGGAGGGCTACCCGTGGCCGGACAGCTCCGGTTGTGGGAACACACATCCCATGGCCGGAGCTGGCCAAGGAGCGACGTGCAGCCACTTGGCCCCACCCCACCATGACAGGCGGCCATGGCTGACAACAACAGGCGGCCATGGTTAGCCCCCACGCTGGGCTGAGTGAACATATGTGGCTGCCTAGTTTTGGCCGTTCTGGCCTGTCTGGGCAGCTCGTGGGGCCAATTCATTCCAGGTCCACATTTCCAGCCCAGCTGCCAAGCCCACATCTGGCAGGCCTGAAACAATTGTGCGTGGTCAGCACTGGCCCAGCTGGGCTTGAGCAGATCGAACGGGGCCTACGTTATGTCTGATAATACCCTATGTCTTTCACTCCTCTATGGTGATCATGAGCTGAAAACTGCATGGCGCTCAGTTCCTGCTGCAGCAACTGCCCCAGCATGGGCCAGATACTCATTCTCACTTCCCTTTGGGCCTGAAACACTGGGCTGGGAAAGCGAGTGGAGCTTTCCTTGTTGCCTTGCTTACAGCTCTGCTAGTGCTATGGGCTCAGATGGAACCCCCTGCCACAATCACTCAGTGGAAGTGGGACCTGGTGGTGCAGGGAGGATGTGTCAACAGAGTTGCTTGAGGAGACCATGCAATGGGCAGATGAGATCCACACCACCATTAACAGCATGGCCGGGAAACATAGGAAACTGGTGTGGCAGAACACAAGCCCTTTGCTGCTGAAGTCTTCCTGGATTGGTGGCAAGACGACAGGTACTGGGCCTGCCTCTGGCAGCAGTTTGAGTGGTCAGACAACATGATCGAGAAGGAGAGAAAGGAGATGAGTGAGATGTAGGCAGACACAAAGCAGCCTGTTCCAGTGCATTCAGCATCAGAGCTCCCTGCTCAAGCATGTTGCTGCAGCAACTGTAAGTATTGTTGCTCAGAGGTAGGCACCATTTCCTAACCTCCATCGGCTGTTCCTGCCCCCACCCCCCAATGTGAAACCTTGCCACCTGCCCCGGTTCTCCCCGCACTCCCCCATCCCAGGAAACGCACCTGAGCCGTCCCCACACTGGCCTGAGGCTAAGGAACAGTTCTTGGGTCAGGCACACTCCCCCATCAATCATTCCCACACACTTCCCACAAACACTCCTCCACAGCTAGATCCATGGGAGGAGGATCAGGAAAATGCAACCCCCACCCCCCATCAAATGAGTGCGCCAAGCTACCCACAAAAGCAGCAGGTAGAAAAAGAAACAGTTTTTATTTTATTTGAATAAAGTTCTTTGATTTTCCATAATCCATGCTCCTGGGAGGGAGGGAAGTTTGCAGGAGCGGTGGGTGTGTGGAGAATGGAAGTATGCTCCACTGGGGGGCTGGGATTTGAGAGGGGTGGTGGGGCAGGTGTACTGAAAATGGGAGGTGGGGAGGCTGTTGGCCATTCACTTGCACTTGAGGGGGGCATAGAAGGCCAGGTGCAAAGGGAACTACCATGGGAAAGCCACAGACAAAGGCCAGGTGCTGGACCAGTCACAAAGTAGCCACCTGCATGGCTGAGCCTCTGAGATTCCTATTGCCATTCCCAGACCGGGCTAGTCAGCGAATGGCCTGCAGACAGCTAATCTGCAAATGCCAATAGAGAATACACAGGGAAAGGCCACGGGGCAGGAAGCAGTACAGAAGGTGGGGTGGAGGCCCAAGGAGACAAAGTATGCCATCCCAGCACTGGGGTGGGGTGGGGTGGATGGGCCAGAGGAAAATACAGTGACACACAGAAAGCATTTTTAAAGGCTTTATTAATATCACAAAATGATCATTTGAAACATTTCACTTATGCTTATTGAACTGTCACCGATGGTGAGCTTTGAAGCTAGCAATGTGGGTGATGTGTCGGCGCAAAGCATCCCAGATCGCTCCAGCTATGTGCTGCTCTGCTCGGATCAGCTGATTCCAGAGGTAATTAGTGGTGTGTTCTCCAACTCAGCTCTGCTGATCTCACGTTATGGAGAGCGCAGATGGTGATAGTTAGGAGTGGAGCAGTTTAAATGATACCCAGTGCTGCTTTAATAGCTTGAAAGCTCTCCCCACAATACAGTAAGTGGCACTGAGCCACTTAAGTATACTCGCTTCGGGGTATGGGCAATGCTGTATGTCTTCATGAGTCAGGGCAGGGTCTACAAGAACATCACCAGCACTCCCCCAATGCATGTTTCAGTGGAGGATCCAAAGACTCTGGTGTACACACATCCAAACAAGAGGAACTAGTGTCGTGGTTCTTCCCAGACTACCCAGCCAGCAAAACCACAAGCCAGGGATAGTAGTCCATTACTGCCTGGAGAACAATGGAGAAAAACCCTTTCCAATTCAGTTGGTCATCCTTGTTATGGGGTGAGCAGACGATGGAGATATGGCTCCTAATGATCATCGCTATGCAGTCGGGGAACCCCTCCCAGCAAAAGCCCTCCATTACCTCCATGGGAGTCAACCAACTGCAATTCCCAGTCTAGCAGTACTTCCACAATTGCTGTGCAAATCTCCACTATTATGTTGCCCACGGTGAAGGTTCCACAGTGCCAACGTCCACACCAAATTGCTGAGCGACAGAACAAGAAGAGTCTGGAGCGGCAAGCTTTCAGATGGCAATGGCAACGCGCTTTTCCACGGGCAGAGGCAATCACATCACTGTACTCTGTTTCTTTAGTCTTGGCCTAAACACATGAGTGGGGGTTACATAGAATGGATCCAGACTCCAGTGGACTATGGTCTCATTTGTTAACACCCTATGATCCAGCTGTGTGCGTCAAGCACAATTCAGCCAAATCTGATAAACTGGCAAAAAGTTCAAAGATAAGTAGGGATCCAAATTTTCACAGGTGCATCAGTGGGGAAACATGACCTCTTCTATATTACCACACTTCCTTTTCTTTTAAAGACAGACATCTCAGACTCACAGATGCGATTGTTAAGATCCCACTTTGGGCCCAGACGGAACAAGAATTGTTGTTCCCTTTGCTCATTTCAGCTACTGTGGGATTGACTAACTACAGGTTCAATTGAGCGAGATCTGCCATGGTAGTTGCAGTGAGGCAGGCATGGTCAGAACAGTTTTAAGATTTTCATCCGTTCTCCTATGCTGACAGAGTTTTATGGGGTAATCCTGTTTGGCAGATTAAGATTATACCACCAATGTGGAATGATTGAACTGAAAAGGTATAACTTTGGGTGTTTTTAGATGAGCAACCCGCAGCCCTTATGGTTAGATTGGAAACAGGCTCTATGAACATAGGAACAACAGCTAAACTCAGTCCAATCCATTATTGGTTTAAGATCTAAGATTGGTTTAATTTCGTCTCCGGCCTGGACCTGGCCTCCCTCATCCATGCCTTCATCACCTCGAGGCTGGACTACTGCAACCCGCTCTACGTGGGGCTTCCCTTGTTCCTAGTTCGGCGGCTGCAGCTAGCGCAGAATGCAGCGGCCCGTCTCCTTTCAGGGACGGGTCGTCGGGAGCACATTACACCTGTGCTCCAGACTCTGCACTGGTTGCCAATAGCGTGCCGAGCTAGGTTCAAGGTTTTGGTGTTGATCTACAAGGCCCTTCACGGTCTGGGCCCCTCGTACCTCAGGGACCGCCTCGCCCTCCGCTCCCCAGAGCGGCTCCTTCGGTCTGCCGGGGGTGCCTTCCTGGAGGTCCCCCACGTTAAGCGGGGGGCCACAATGGAGAGGACATTCTCAGTGGCCAGGCCACGCCTCTGGAACTCCCTTCCGGAGGAAGCTCGCCTGGCCCCAAGTCTATTGACATTCTGGCGAAGTTGTAAAACCTGGCTGTTAGCCCAGACCTTGGGGGGAGGGGAAGGTGGGTTAGAGGGTTTTATCTCCCCTACCCTATTTATTGTTTTAATGTTTCCCGGGCCCTGTTTTAATACTCTGAATTGTTTTGATGTGTTTTAAATGTGTTTTATATGCATTTTTTTATTGCTGGAAACCGCCCCGAGCTGTTCTCAGGAGGGGCGGGGTAAAAATCTAGAAAATAAATAAATATAAATAAAGATCCAGGTGTATCTACCAAGGAGATTACCAAAACAAGTGCTGCTAGATACCGTGGGAACTCGAGGTCCTGCATTTTCACAGTTTTTCAATGTAAGGAAGTCTCTCTCTTTTACAGGACTAGGAGATAGGTGGCTCTATGTAGACCTAATAATGAACATAACCTCTGTTGCTATGGGATCTTTTTCCAGGTTCCTCTTTGAAGTTGAGTCCCTATTTTATTTCATTTACATGCCGCCCCCTATGCCCACGGCATCTCGGGGCGGCTTCCAACACAGGCTAAACAATTTATCATACTTTAAAAAAATAAAACATAAAAAGCTACACACATTGTTAAAACAGTTTTAAAAATACCCCCCCCAAAAAATTTAACCCACCCTCCCCTCCCTGCCTCTGAAGGCTTGGGAGAACAGCCACGTCTTACAGACCCGACGGAAGGCCAGCAGGCTCAGGGCCAATCGTGCTTCCTCTGGGAGGGAGTTCCACAATGGGGTCCAGCCACCGAGAATGCCCTCTCCCTTGTAGCCCCCCGCTTTACGCGGGGGACCTCCAAGAAGGCACCCCCGGTGGACCGGAGAGTCCATCCTGAGTCACCGAGGGTGAGGCGATCCCTGAGGTATCCACGTCCAAGACTGTACAGGGCCTTATAGATCAAAATCAACACCTTGAACCTGCTCAGCACGTTACAGACAGACAGCGTAGTGCACGGAGCACTGGTGTTATGTGTTCTCATTGGCCCACTCGTTAGGAGACGGGGTGCCTCATTCTGCACTAGCTGCAACCTCCGGGCCAGCATCAAGGGAAGCCCCACGTAGAGCGCATTACAGTAGTCCAGCCTCGAGGTGATGAAGGCATGGATCAAAGCGGCCAGGTCAGGTATTTGGTTAACTCTCAATTTGGCAAGAACCTTTCTGGGGAAAATAACCAATAAGGGATACGTACAGGGTCTGGAGAGGATAGATAGATATAAATATAAAAATATAAAGGATGAGTTGGTCCAGACTGTGTACATATCCCGAATTGGTTATTTCTCCCAGAGAGGTTCTTACAGCAAGCCAGCGCTTTTTTCTTTTCCCCACAAATTTCCTTGAAGTGTGAAAGTCTGTATGCACTTCTTTAACCATCCTTGCGGTTGTTTTTTAAGCGCACTGACAAGCGGCCAAAACCTACCTTTACAAGTGCAGGTTTGAAATGACCCGCATAAATCCTCCTGTCAGAATGTCGGTGTCCGCACGCCAGTTACACAACGCCTCACTTCCTGGCTCTTGGCTCCACTCCCCACTCCGGGACCCAAGAGCCAGGCAAGCGAGGCACTGTGTAACTGACACGCAGCACCTCGCTTCCCCAGCTCTCGGGTCCCCGGAGAAAGGAAGAGGAGCTGAGCCAAGAGCCCGGCAAGCGAGACACTGTGTAACTGACATGTGACTATGCTAGTCAATATCATGTCAGTTACACAGCACCCCGCTTCCCGGCTCCGCTCCTCTCCTCTCCCCTCTTCGGGAGGCCGAGAGCCGCAAGGCGCTGTGACAGTCGCTCCTCCTCCTCCTCTCCACCCACCCGGGGGACTTGTGGGAACGTGAAAGGCCCATTCTTTAAAATTGCTTGAATGCACATATTAAATGCTGGTGTGAATAAATGCAAGCGCATTTTTAAATTGCCTGCATTTAGAAATACCAGCATTTTTCTGTACATGGAAATGCGCTCTGAGAGTTAACCAAATAGTGACTCAAGTTCAAAGAGCAGCCTGGAAAAAGATCCCATAGCAACAGAGGTTATGTTCATGCCCCTTAGGATCGGTGAAAGACCTCATCCATTTTCTATGGAATTGTCCTTTAACCATGGATTTGAGAAAAAAGATATTTGCTGCCACTAATTGAAAAGCTTGGAACTTTTAATAGCTTTGAAAGAACAATTTGGATTCTACAGGACAGGTCTGTTAAGAGTTTTGAATGCTCTTTTATGTTATACACATGCAGCACCCGAATGACATCAGGGACCTAGTACCTGACTTGGTGTGATTGAGATGTAATTAGATCAGGATACTTGAATGTTATCTGCAACCATGTATGGGAATAGGATCATGATTATGTTACTGTGTCTAGGGGATACTTTATGGAATTCCCTTATTAAGAATGCAAATGTTTCATTTGTTATTTTTATATGAGAATTGGTTTTGGATTTTTGTAAGTTTGGCTCCTGCAGTTAATAAACTAACTAACTAATTATTAAAAATATTAATTGGGGCAGGCAAAAAGGGAGGACAAATTATATTGAAGGCACCACCAGTGGATCCTAAAAGCACCTAGAAAACAAATACGTTTTAGGTGCTTTTTAAAAGGTATGGAGGAAGGATCTGTGACGAACTCCTGGAGGGAGCGAGTTCCACACCGAGGGCCCTGCCAGAACAAAAGCCCGATCGCCTGCCAACTTGACGCAATGGCGGAACCCCCAAACAGTGGGTGGTTCCTGAATGCACATACCCATCGGTGGGCTCAATCCCATGCCCTGCGGACCATGTGCGCAGCCACGTGCAAACCACGTGGATTCACATTACGGACACATTGTGACCTGCAGAAACCGCATACATGTGTGCGCAAGTAATCTGCGGGGCATGGAATCGCAGCTAGTGTGAAGTTCCAGGAGCAGGTCTTGAATATAGCCAGGGCCTAAACCGTTCAGGGCCCTAAAAATCAGCCACGTGATCTTACATTCAATCCGTCTCTCCACAGACAGCCAATGCAGAGAACGCACGGCGAGCGTAATATGATCACGGCTGCCTAAACCAGTGAGCAGCCATGCTGCCGCGTTCTGAACAAGCTGCTAGCGACGGATAAACACTGCCAGCAGCCCGCAGAAGAGGGAGTTAACCTGTAACCAAGGCATGGGATAAATAAGGGTAATACTTGCGCAAATTACATAGTTGAAAAAAACATTTCCAAACCACGTCCAACACCTGTGCGGTCATGGACAGAGCATGGTTGAAAATGACGCCCAAGTTCTTTACCTGGCCCACTACCTCCACCCCAGGAACATTCAGGAGTCCGAGGGAAGCTCGGTCATCTTCATATCGGCTGCCCCTTCCCACCAACATCACCTCAGTCTTCTCTGGATTGAGCACGAGGTAGCTCCAACACATTCAGGAGGCTATGTCATCCAGGCATTCATCCTCGCTTCACACAAGCAGCCCCAGTCCGGGAGGGGCGGAGATGCATGTGGGATGGATGGGCGTGGGAGCATACACAGCCCCCCCACAACATTCAGATTTGACGGGCCCCATGAAGGGACAGGTGGTCCTTGCGTGGGGGGTGAGGGAGGTGTCTTGTTTCAAAACACCCTATATGACACTTGATTTATAACAATAAATATAACTTATCTGCAGACCTCCAGTAACAATTTGGCCTACCTTTACTCTAGAGCAGGGGTGGGAAACCTCAGGCCCAAGGGTCAAACATGGCCCACAGCAAGTTTTTGTGTGGCCCCTTTCCAGTTCCTAGATCTGGTCGCTAAATCCAATTCTTAGTTCCAACCACTGAAAAACTGAGCTCAGGGTAAGGGAGCAAAGACTGACAGACCCATGGCATACATCTGTGATTTGAGCCCTCCTTTTCTTGAGTACACCGCTTAGGCACCCCCACTCCCAACTTGTACGCAGCCTGTACAGCTTGTACTAATTGTCAAAGTGGCCCCAGGATGGAAGAAGTTCCCCACACCCCTTATCTAGAACATGGCAGTATGTCCAATTAAAGCATATGCTCAGAAAGACATTTCAGCCTGATGTATTGGGAGTTTCAGAACCTCTGCAATTTTTTTTATTTTGGAGGAACTTGAATTTCTTATGTAAACTCATAATTTTTTTTTCTTTTACCCTTTGGGTTCAAAAGAATAATCTTAAGGGTGTTTTTAAAAAATAAAATAAACCATACCAAGACACAAAAACATGTTAATAGAATTGATCTTGGTATGTTTTTTTATTTTTATTTTTTTAAAAACAAACACTCTTAAGACTCATTCTTTCAAACCCAAAGGGTAAACATTTTTTTTAAAAGTCAGTGTAATCTCAATGAAAGATCAATTTGCTTTATTTTAATTAAAATAGTCATTTCTTCATTAATTCTAATGAAAAGTCCTATTATACCAAATACTGATAAAACTGTTCCTTTTAGGAAAACATAAGTACTATTTTAAAAAGGCATGGAAGCCAGTGAGGACTTCACTCAGATTCTCAAATAACTTGTTCTGATGGAGCATCATTGCTGTCATAGCCTTAGTCTTTGAGACTGTAAGGGTTGATTACATTCTCTATCTAAGATTACATTTAAACTTTTGGGGATTTTTCTGCATATTTTTTGGTTCAGGCATAACAGAAGATGCATGCCAAAGGTGTTATGCACATGCACATCACAGCATGAAAGCAAGCAAATCATATTTCCATTTAGTTAAAGACTGTGAATTGACTATTAAAGTGCAGTTAAAAGAAAGCATTAAAAATCCATACAATAAATCAGGAAAAGCCAGGTTAACTAGTTTATTTATTTAGATTTTTTTAATCCCATCCTATCCTTAGGCTCAGGGTGACTTACAATTCTTTAACTTATTAAACTGTAACATTAACTAATTAACTCAATTCTTAACCCTCACAACTACCGTGTGAGGTAGGTTAGACAGAGTTCTGGGATTGGCCCAAGGTCACCCAGTGAGTTCCAGGCTAAGGTGAGACTTGAACTAGGCTCTTCCTCCTACCTCCTGGTCCAAGTAGTGCACTCTTAACTACACCACCACACTGGCTCTTATATGACAACAGGTCCTTGATTTTTTTCTTCCCTGACAAGAGGCCACTCTATCGTCCTACTGTATAAAAATCTGTACTCCTCCATTACCGATAAAGTAACATCCTAGACACACTCTCAGTTGACCTTGTCCTTACAGTTTCCTTTGGTTTCCAATAGCCTGTGATAGATGGAATGAGAAGCAGAAATGTTTATAGCAATTTCATGTTAAAATCAAACTATTTTTGATATGGAGATTTTAATATACATATGGAGATTTTAATATTATATGCCATGGTTACGCAGTAAGGAAAGAAATCTTTCTTCCTCTCTGATCACAGCATCTGCCTTTGTCTTGCTTTCAGACAACAAAAAGTCTTAGTTTCTTTTCAAAGTATCTCTCAGAAAAAGATATAGAACCTGTTTAAATGAAATAAATGGCAATTTACATAATATAAAAATATTTGAAGATTTAAAATACATGGTTTTACTTTCCATAAGTATCAACTTAACACAGGACAAATCTTTTCAAAAATAAATTTTTGAAACTGAATGTGAGTTTTTGCTGAATAAAATAAGAAATTAAATACACAAAATTTTAAGGCTCTGATTTTCTTTCAGTTGAGAGACTCTCTCCTTTCGTAAATGATAATATAAAAGCTTGTTTCAAAAAGGAAGCCTGTAATTATCTCTTCTATTGTTATTTAAGGTAATTTAGAGACCAATAATGGCTGTGATATTAAAACATACTTAGCGTGGAGGAATTTCACTGAAATAAACAGGGCTCTACTACACAAATCCATTTAGAATGTCAGCCACCAAAAAGGTGAGAGCCCTAGAAAATTAAAATTTATAGAAGTGGCCCAACACTACTGCATCAGTGTACCTTAATCCTAGCTTAAAAGGGTCAACAAGATAAAGAAAACTTTTTTTTCTCCTAGGGATTATTTATATAAAGAATCAATTTAGGTGAGCTCTGGAAAAAGTGAATATTTCTCTTCCATGTTGCATTATTAACTAAAATATTTTGCTGTCTTAATATCTGCATTTTACTGTAAGTATGATTGTAACTTCCTAGCCACCTCCTTGGCCTCTTTACAGGATTTATTAACTGCGATTCCACAAGATGTCTACTTCTTAAGTGTATTTTCTTCAACTAAATGTTTATAGTATTGAATTCTAAAGATCTTTAAAAATATTATTAGACTATAGTGCTGTGAACTCACAAGTCAGGCAAAGAAACTACTCGCCACACTGGGAGTCACAGGGCAGTGGAGGTGGGGTGGCACCCAGGGCTATCAAAATCCACTCACCAGCTCAAGAAATACATTTGCTAGAGGCAAGCAGGCGAGAGGAATTTTACGACCCTGTCTATTACACATTTAATCCCCATTTTAAACCCCTATTTTAAAATTAGAGACTATTCAAACCAAATCCTTGCTTTGTGGAACCTGCATTTAATCTTACCTGAAGCTAAACAAGTTCTATGTGGTTTATGTATTAACAAGATTGCAGATATTAATAAGGATATCAAATTCTTTCAGGTTTTTAAACTCATAAAGATATCCATACCTTTTAGGTACAGCTTTTTAATAAAAAAAAATTAAAAAGAATACTGGGGGAGGGAGTACTCATTGTTCAATTAGAAAATAATTATAAAGGAGTAAAATATTATACATTATTATTATTAACAAACATTTATCTAGCACCAGCAGTGTACCTGGCACTTTACAAAGTAATAAAATAGACACGACATGTTTTAATAAAATCTCAGTGTAAGCATGAAGTATGGTTGGGGGGGGGGGAAGGGAGGGAATCACACTTGCTCTACCATTTTTATTCTTCATAAACAGTAGTGAAGAACATTTTTAAAACTTAAGGTAGCTACAGTATTTCCCAATAACAGCAGTATATTTTTGTGTAGATTACAATGGAAGGGTACCACACTAGAAAAACTGGAAGAATTGCATTTGAGTACTTAGAACTGTCAGGGCAATAGCTCAAGATTCTCTTTCAAGTTCAGTCCTGTACATGGTAGATAATCAGAGTTTTGTTTTATCCCCCTCCTCTAACTGGACATGAATTTACTATCATGATTCTCAGTTATTTTCTGCAGATTCAAAGATCTTGCACTTATTTTTCCTGTGTCCATGTAGAAGGATAAGGAAGAAGTTGCACAGCCTGTAGTATTAGACAGTAGCTCAATCATGCTCCATTTTAACTTTTCGATACAGCAAGTAAAGCACAAATACAGACTCTTACATAAAGATTTCACCTCTTCCTCATGTGACAAACCTAGATGTAAGTTACTAGTAACTATACTTAAAATGGTAGTTCTGATATGCTACTAAACTTCTTTCTCCACAGGTTTCAAATTGGCTTGAGAAAAGGGTTACCTTTAGGCTGTTTATGCCATAAGAATGTGCTGTAGAATTTGAGGCTTACTAGCAATAACATTGCATAATATAGAAATCAGGATGTAAAGTAAACTGATGAACAATTCTACATCTTTGTACAAAACAGAAAAAAGCTTCATAAACAAACAATTGTCACCTTCTGTTGACAGCAGTAGTGTGGGACTACGGCACAGCTTTCCTTCCTCTTACGGGTGTGTACTCCTATTAGCTTTTTATTGGCTAAAATCGAGTCCACACGTCAGTAACACAGAAGCAAAATCAGTATACAGTTAAATAATCACGTGAGGAAAAGGTACATATGTGTTATGCTGACCAAAGAGAAATCAATCTTGCACAAATAGCTTATTTGCCAGTCCACCAGAGCAACATGTACTATAAACAGATTTTCCCCCTCCCCCCTATTATACAGGGAGAAGAACAAATTAGAATTCATATATAGTGAAGAATACCTCAAGACTATATTAGAGGGTCTGTTTAGTTGGTTCCCATCCATGGCTTAATTTGTATTACAAAAAAGTCTTCAGATTCAACTAATCTGGATTCTGCAACAAACCAAAATGAACAGAGCTGTACTGATATTTATAGGGGAAAAAACTTTGAGAACCAGTTTTCACATTCTAATGAAGATTGCTTATAAATAAAATGTGACTGAAGTAAACACCCCAAATTAAGAATAGCTATCTATACAAAATTTCCTATGCATCTTAAGTCTTAGAAAGATTAACCTATATATGTACAGCTGGGAAATTATTCGGGACTGGACAAGCAATAACTTACATGACAAAAAGTTAGCTTGCCACAGAAAAAGTCAGCCTTTCCCACATGGTCTGCTATTCTAACAGTTTTATTACTAATAAATTGTTTCACAACATATAGATTTTAGTACAAAAGAAGCTAACCATACATTTACTTTACACCTGTATATTATATAATATACATGTAAGAAATACACTTGTTAGAGGTTGTTCAACTACTCATATGAGAACAACATAAATATATAATTCATGTTAATTCGGCAGAGCATTACTGTTTGATCACTGCTAAAAACCGTCAAATTGATTTCCACTTATTTCTTCAGTCCACAATACAGCAAAAATAATCTTAGAGCAACATTTCCACTTGAATAATATTTTAATAACAGCTACAACAGAATACACACTCAAAAAGATGACAAAAATAGACAGTTGTACACTATAAAGTTGAAACAGCCTACTCAGCAGAAAGGCCCCAAACACTTTTTTCCATCTTCTCCTAATGTACTTTAGAAAAAGACTCCTTCAAAATAGTCCACCTAGTTATTCTATTTTTGTACAGTTATACTTCTCCAATACTATTTGAACAGACCAGTGCTAACTTTCTACTAAAAAGTATCAACTTGGTCATGAATAAAATTAGAACTTCAGAAAAAGTGCTACTGTTATAAGCACTACTCTATAAAAGCCGTTAATGGGTGCATCTTAATAGCTGTATTAAGATTTTCACGTTCCCAGCAATGGCTGTATTCCCCCCCCCCAATTAATCTTGTAGTGAAGCAGGTACAGCATGAGGTCTAAACGTGCAATTGAGTTATGTACAGAAGTACTTTTACTCACACGTGCCAGTGTTTCCAGGAACAGGGTTTGTATTTAATAGGTATCTTTCTGCAATTATGATTACAAAAAGCTTGCTTTTGACAATTAGAAATCCATCGACATGTTAAGAGGAAAACTCTTATAATATCTGCATGGCCTTTGTTAGACTATACCCTGGGTATTATTAAAGGATGTAATCTTGGGGCCACTAGCACAATCCAAGTTGGAGTCGGGAAGGATTACACCCAAAGGCTATCAAACCCAAGTTTTAAAGTGTCACAATTTAGGGTGTTTATGACCTGATGCCAGGAATGTCATAAAAAGTTGAAGTTCTTTGGAAGATAAAAATTAGAGACATAACAGTGAATGAAACTTAACCTTGAAACATTTTGCTGCAGAGTGAATGGTCACCTACAAACCCATCAAAGCAGAGGACAAACAGGGCTAGCACTGCTGCCGCAGCAGCACATCCAGCACAACGTGGCTTTCTGCACACACTCCCTAATATATACTAAGCAGCTACGTCTCTGTTAGGCAAGACAAGCTAACTACGCTATGCATCATGGCCAGCAAAACAACAACAGGCTAAAGCTGGCATAACAGTGACTTCTAGTCTAACAATGATGTTTACTCCCGAGGGCCTTGGGGTCATTATCAAGTATTATCACCGTAAATGCCTTCTACTCTAGCCCAGGTAACCCACCATGTAAAACCTAAGGACACTTCCCCTGCCTTTTAATCGCCAGTCTCCGACTCCCTATACAACTGGGTAATCCGTGCCTGGTAAAAATAGGACCCTTAACACATCTACGCGCAAAGTTTTCTCCTAGGAGGAAAGAGGCCGAGAAATACCCCATTAGGTCCCCACGAAAGATAACTATTTCCAAGGAGAGCTAAATCATCATCATCATCCACAGAAACAGCACACTAAATTGGTTGGGGTAGCAAATTGCCTTCCATATCCATTTCTTCTGGGGTATCCCCTGCCGAAAAGAACGCCTGAACACCCTGTTCAGGTGAGGCAGAACACACCAGACCCAGGGCAAATCCCCAGCTGAGGAGCTGGCGGCCCATAAAGACTGAGCTGCACAGCCCCAGCGGCACTAAGGCGAGACGGGAGCCAGCAGGGAACTGCAGTGCAGTGCAGAGCGCACACACATACACACACACCCCGCCAGGAAGGGAAAGGGAGAGGAGAGCTGGGGGTTGCAGAGCACACACACACAAGCCACGGGGTGGGGGCTACAGAGAGAAGCCAAAGGCCGGTTTAATCCCCTCCTCTGTAATACCGGGTCCGAGCGCTACCCCCCCTCCCCCACCCCTTCGGCCTCGCTCACTCGCTTACATTTTCTGCACGGGTTTCCGCCGCTTGCGGCTGGCGTAGGTGATATTGGGGGGGTTCATCCTGCCGCCCGCGCCGTCGCTCCAGCTCTTCCCAGCGAGTCCCCGGCCGCCGGGAGAAGGTGGCGGCAGCGGCTACGAGCCTGATCCGCGCTGCAGCCCCCGGCTCCGCCCGCAGATCCCCGGCCCTGCTCGCCGCCGCCGTGCAGAGATTGCGGAACCGCGAGCCCGCCCGCCCTAAACTGCTCCCTAAGGAGGCTGAGGGGGAAGCCCAGGTGATCAGCGTCGGCGATACCCGCTCGCCCTCCTTTTTCGGCGGGGGCGGGGGGTAGGGACAGGTGCGGAAGCGGCCGGAGCTTCTCGGTGGCAGCTTCTCTTGGCTCAGGGAGTGAGAGAAAGCCGGGCCGAGCCGAGCGCACCGCAGCTGCGACTGGTGAGAGAGACTCCCTGTCCCCAGGCGGCCGCCTCCGGCCCGGGCAAGCGCCTGCCTCTCAGTGTCCGCAATGCCCCGGCCGGACTCCTCCTGCTGCCGTGGTCTCAAAGTCACCCAGCCCCTTGCTCCCCCGGGTCCCGCCCGGCTGACAGCTGCCCCCGCCCCCCACTGAGGAGGCCCCTTGCGGGGCGCGGGCGGTGGCGACGGCGGCCTGCGTAAAGGAGACCGGCGCGCCGCCATGTTGGGAAGGTCGGACGGGGACGAGAGAAGTCCGCGGAGCCGCCGGTCGCCTCTCTGTTTTCTTATGGGCCTGAGCGCAGCCTTTTGCATAGACTCGCACAGCAGACGCCCCGCAGCACAGACACACACAAGGGGGGTCCGTGGGATCCACGAAGTCGCAGCACGTCGCCTGTGTAAGATACAGTGCAGAAACAGGCGCCGGCTCGTTGTAACTAAACATTGTAAAAGCCTAACAGCAAGAGAGAAGGCACGAGCCGTCCCTTTCCCCTGCAAGCACTGCCACTCCCGCTTGTCTCAGCAGCATTTCTAACCTAAGGGAGCCATAGCGCTCTAGTTCACAAACCCACTAAGGGCTGAAATACATTTGCCGGACTTCCTCTCACTCCAGAGCACAAATGGGTGCACCTGTCACATCTCAACTCCATGAATGTGTATGCCTCTCTCTCTCTTTGGTCCCATCTCCTTCCTCTCCCCTCCTCTGTGTGTTTCCTAGATTGTAAGCCTCCTTTAGGGACCTGTCTCTAATTAATGATTGTACAGCACCAGGTTTATTGCTGTCCTATAGAAATAAGAATAATAAATTAATAATAAAGGGTATTTTGTACTGGGAAGGGCCTACCCTGGCTGGATATTTTAATGAGTTGCAAATACTGAAAAGTTCTGTGAGCAACAGTGCCCTCAAACCAATCACTTCCTTCTCCAGCTGCTCTCTGATGGCTTAACTCAAATGCCAAAAAGATTTTACAGAAAATTATTCAGATACAAACAAAAAAATTATGTAGAAAGAGCAAAGTTTAGGTAAGGCTGCCAGAAGTTCCTTTATTTTAAAGGAACACCTCATATGTCAGAACCAGATTGGTCCATAGAACTTAATGGAAGTCCCTTCTTTTTGAAAACCACAGCTGCTTTATCAGAGATCTGAAACAGTCAGTGCAGCTTCCAGGGGGATAGGAAAAAGTCCCATTTAGAAATTTCTAGTGCTGGTGCTACACTACTGTAGAATTGCACCTGGTATGTCAGTAATCTTAAAAATTGGTCATTTTAGTGTGAAATTTAGGGGTGTGCTTGTATTCCTTACCAATGTTGAGTTTTTAACATCTGCAGCTAGCTGATCAAGAGACCATATCCCAGTCTTATGAATGTTGAGCCTGTCTTCATTATACTCAACTTTGTAATCAACTGGCTGGAATTCAACAGTACTATTTAGTATTTACCAGAACAAATTCATCAGCCCTGAAAAAACTCCCCCCAGTACAGAATGAACCAGCCCATCAGAATCCTGGTTAGTGAATGAATGTAAATACCTGTCCATTGCATGGTACACTGGGTCTCCTTAGACTATTTCAGATTCAAGGTTCTAGACCTTGTTATCAAGGTGTTCAATCGTTTAAACAGGGTGTCTTGCATTTTATGGGCTGTATTTACACAATTCTTTCAGAAATAGAGATTTTCAGTGGCAATTGCTTACTGTACAGCATTGAGTAAGTTTCACAAAAATATGAGATCTAGGACAACGGGGGTGGGAAGCAGCTTTACTCATTACCATTTGCTCTGAGTGTGTGACACAGTTCTTAGACCTCATCTTTAGGGAACAATCCAGTGGTAGGATAACATGCACAACAGCAGTTAGCATTGCGTGGCAGAGGACACAGCCTTTGTAAGTCACAAGAATTGGCTGGGAGTGCTTGTGAGCCTACATTCCCCAGCACTCACACCAGGGGCATGTCAGTTGCAAAGGCCAGTCCAGTGTACTTTCCCCTCCCCTATAGTCCATGGCAGAGGGAGTGCATGGTGGCTTGCCTCTGTGGCTGGGATAGCCACACTGGGAGTCACCTGTTTGAAACTCTTCCCACACACTCCACCTGAGTGGGTGCTCCGCAGCAGGTGGCCATGGACACACACACCCCTCCCATTTCTTTGCTTGTTTAAAAACACCCACTTAGCATAATATAGAGAGCTGTAACTGGCGGTAGGATCTGGGGTTAGGAGTGGAAGGGACAGTTACCTCAGGAACCAGCTTGATGGGGACTCAATGGCCAGGCCCAGCCCAAAAGCCCCCAACCCTGGACTGGTCTGCTGCAGTGGCAACGCGATGGTGGAAACCACTGGACAGGGCCAACATGGCAGCCCCACTGCCTCACACCACCAGCCAGAGGTCAGATCTGCTGCTGCCCCTATATTAATAATCTAATATTTATTATTTTCATATGAATAGTTGAACAAAACAAGTATCCATACTTATTTATTTTTAAATGACTGATAGAGAAGATATTTCCTGCTAATTGATAACTTCCTATATTACATGGACAGAACAAAAAATGTTGTTGTTGGTCAATCGCAGTCTCTGACTCCCATCCTTCCCCTTCTGGAAGCGGGAGGTAGACATTTCCATGCCAGGGAATGCCAGCTGTGAGTACAGCAATTGCATATTATGACATTGGTTGTATATCATATATTGATATATGGTATAATAGTTAAGTGTGCAGTACTTGGACAAGTCTCGCCTCAGCCAGAAATTCACTTGGTGACCTTGGGCCAGTCACAATATTTTCTCAGTCTAACCTACCTCACAGGGTTGTTGAGGATTAAATATTTATTAGTTATATGTAAAGTGCTCCAAGTGCCATGGTAGGGGGGGTGCTATATACAAATAAATATTATTATTATTTTATTATTTATTATTTATAAAATATATTTATTTTATTTTATTATTTATTTATTATCTATTATATTATTTATTAGTATTTTTATTATTTTATTATTTATTATTCTCCCCAGAGGGGAGATCATGTTAGTTGCATCATTTAATATAATTCTGAATGGGAGTCAGAGGCTGAACTATTGAAGACTTTATAAAAATTTTGTTCTGTTTGTGTAATATAGAAAGTTATTAACAGGAAATATCTTAGTCATTTTTTAAAAATAAAATATTGATACAAGCTATTTTGTTCAACTATTCATATGAAAACATGATTATTCGGGGCTTCAGTAGTCCCCTGTTTATAATGAACAGTGGCTGTGCATTTAAGTTTCAGGCAGCTACCGCTGCCTGAAATTTTATTATTATTTTTATTATTATTATTATTATTATTGATTATGATGATGTATTTATATAGCACCAACAATGTACCTGGCACTTAACAGCGGTCAAAAGTAGACAGGGTCCTTGCCCCGGAGGACTTATAATCTGAGAGAGACAAGAGAGAGGAGGCGAGGGGTGGGGGCAACAAAGGTAGAGAAGATGATACATTCATGAAAGTAGATGTGAGGTTGCAGGTACATGTGCTTAGCTTACATAGGGGAAGGTGATGTTGGGAAAATCAGGAATGGGACTAGAGATGAGGAGCTAGGGAAGGCTTGACAGAAGAGGTAGGTTTTCAGGAGGAATTTGAAGGTTGGGAAGGAGGGAGGGAAAAGTTTTAGTCATGAAGAGACTGGGACTGTCAATGGGAGTCTTTGGAGACACTGTATCAGCCTCCAGATAGAACACTGTATATTGGATAATTAGTTGTGTGTGGAAGCAGGAAATAGAGTCACCATTCATATTAGTAAGAAATGAGCTACATACAATTGAGGAAAAGCTTCTAAATTAGAATACATTAGTAATAGAAGTTATTTTCTTGTGTTTTAAAATACTGCCAAATTACTTTGGCTAATAAGGATTTGTTGCCAAGAAGGCTTATAACATTAAACAGAATTTGTGTTTTAGAGAGCTTAGCACAAGCTTATAATTATGATGTCCAACTCAGTAGGCTGCAATTCCCTTTCTGCTCTCATTAAGAGAAAGGGGTGCAGTGCACAGTAAGATTAATGAGTTAAAAAAATTATATAAATTAGAAATGACAAAGTAGTTGTGAGGCCAGAGTTTAATTTCTGTATCACCAAACGAGCTAATTTTATGAATTACAGCTAAAGGTCATGCATTTTAACCTATCCATGATTACCTCTGTTATTAAATCCTACTATTTGAAGTGCCCACAAACAGGAGGCAAAGTATTAAAGGTAAATTTATTCCACCACTTTTGTCTTTGACTTTCTGTGAAGGCAAATGAGAATATGAGAAAGCAGCAGTATTGATGTATCTATGTATGTATATATAAAACAGCAACAATATATGTAGGCAACATTCAGTGATCCTATACAGCTGTTGATACTATACATACCAAAGAAATGTGCCCTGAAAGAATAAGATTGACAAGCCCAAAAGTGCCTTACCAGGTCAAACCCTGTTTGCTTCAGTACGCTGTAGGTGAGAGTGCTTGGGATGGAGAGGGGTGGGGGACACTTCTTGAGAATCAGGCTGCTTGCCTATGTTACAGAATCTAACGTTAATTCCTATCTAACGTTCTGTAATGTGGGCAAGCAGCCTTCCTCATTTGTCAGGGGAAACATGTCAATTTCATCACCGATAATAAGGCTGAAAATCCAGCTGTCACTCACGTGAGTGGAAACTCAAGTTAAATTTTAATGTGTACAGTGCATTCAAATTTAATGTTAAACTAACTCCAAATGCCCTGGGGAGGAAGGAGAGGGGGATGGGTGAGGGAAGGGGGGGGGGAGGCAACCCTAGGCACCCCCATCCAGCCAGCCTAATGCAGCCGGGGGGTGGGGAGGGAGTCACTCACCCGGCCAGCTCAGCAACAAGGGAACCCCAGCAAGTTAAGGATCCGAGGGACTTACCTGGTCAGCGGTGGAGTGGCTCCGGCAGCTCAGCCCAAGCCACGAGCATCAGGGGCTTCCTCTGCAGGCGAGGCCTGCTGTCATCAGGCTGTGCTGCAGAGGAAGCCCCCGAAGCACTGAGCTCGGACTGCGCTGCTGGAGCCGCTCCACCATCAGCTAGGTGAGTGCTGGGCTGTGGACGATGGGAGGGGGGAGGTAACTTCCAGTATCCTCTATTCAACCCAGCCCCGGGGTGGGGGGGGAAGAAAAGCAGGACAGGACAGGAGAGCCCAGGACAGGGGTGGGGACCCCAGAATTGGGTCCAGAGGCCCGACGGAGAATCAGGGTCCTGGGGGACCCAAACGTGTGCACGGATCAGTTGTGTAAAACAACAGATCTGTGCCCACCAAAACAAACATGAAAGATCAACATGGGAATACAGCCCATGTTGATCAAGTTATGCACAATCTCACATTAGATAAAAATTAACATGAGATTGTGTAATGTGGGCAAGCAGCCTCAGTCATCATACAATAAGGTCCACAGATCCTTAAGTTCCAGGAGGTATTATGTTGTTTAAGGTCATCTGTGACTGGGGTTCCCAAAAAGCATAAGTGGGATCCCTATTTTCATCACCCCAGGGGAAAGAATATTTTTTACATTGGGTGAAAACAGACATGACGCTAATCACCCTTTAACCACCCTTGGTGGTCATTTATGCATGTTGCAGGGCTGCATAGGGCACCAATACAGCCCTGCAACATGCATAAATAATAACCACCAAGCGTGGTTAAAGGATGGTTAGCGTCATGTCTGTTTTCACCCATGGTTAAATTATTTGGTATTCCATTGTTATTCATATGGAAAAGGAAATCAGACTTTAAAAACCTGTTTCCTAAATCACATTCTTCCCTCTACTGATTGTTTGTCTTTTAGATTTCTTTTTATGTACAATTTTCAAATGTTCTTAGTTTGACTCTAGTGAAGTTGTGAAATCTTTGTCTTGAAATGTAACATACTGGATATAATTGTTCACAATAATAGCTTGTAACCCTAACTAAAATATTCCTAAAAGAACTAATTGTTTCAGCACATTGTTTTCCTGCTTTCTTCCCTAAAAGGCAGCAGTAACTTTGGACCTCTGATAAGTAAAACCTTCAGTACTCTTATCAGTATAACTGATCTCAGCAGAACAACCTGAAAAGCTGCCCATCCTGAAAAGCTGCCCATCCAGCTATCTCCTTCATACATCCCTCCTGGCTATAGCTTTTTGACTAAAATTGCACCACTGACTGGAACAGTAAGTCCTTAACTGTACAGACATCAGTTAAATGCATTTTGTCCTGCAAACCTCTTGCAGACAATATTGTCTGGGATATCCCCTCCTTCCCTCATATCTGTAAAACCTGGCAGTTCTGCTGGCTTTTGGTGAGGGAAATGGGGTGTAGGGTAGGGTGGGGTTGGTTTTGTATCTTCCCTTTTTATTGTATGTTATGGTTTTATTGATTTTATATGTTTTAACATTGTCAGCTGCCTTGGGCTGCTTGGAGCAGGAGGGGTGGGGTATCCAATGATTTTATAAATAAATAAATATAAATATCTTAAACATCATAGAAATTCCTGCTCCAGAGCTATACGTTAATTGTTGCAGAAAAATCTTTTTGCAGGCTGGAAAGGGGGATTTTAAAATTTTATTTTTTAAACGAACAGTATAGAAATCCCAGTTGAGAACTTAGATTACCCAGATGGGACACCCCCCTAGCCCTAAGCTGGGGGGGTGAGTTTGTGACTGCCCTCCCCCAAACAGGGTGCCGGGTGGGGAGGAGGCAAGGGTTTCCTTTGCCCTCCCCCGCCTGCCTATTGAGCGACGGCATTGGGGGGCCAATAAGGAGGAGAGGATGGGCACCTGGGTTGGGGGCGTAGAAGGGTATATTTGCCAGGTGCATCCTCCTCCCTGCAATCCCGGAGGCCGCTCACGGAAGCTTTCCCTCCCAACCCATCCCCTTTGCAAAATGTTTCTGCAACAATGAGTGTTTGTATTGTGCTGAGTGTTTAATCTATGGCTGTGGGAGAAAGCTAGTCGCTGTTTTCAGGGCCGAGGAGGAATTTTCCCTCCGACCTAATTGGCTCAGAAGGCGGTCAGGTTTTTCACCTCCTCTGCAGCCGTTATGTTATGTTACGTTGTATGTTACGTATTGACAACACTTCTGACATCTGGTCGCAACTGTGGCGGTTAGCGGGGTAGGAACCATGCTGTGGTAAGACTCCCTATGAGCTGAGGGGTCGCGCTTGTACCCATTATCACTTGGGGAGCGGGGGGGTCATAAGGCCGGGGCCCCAGCCCAGGCTCGGAACGGCTGGTTTGGGGCTGATAACCCGACTTGACCCGAGGGGAGGGTGAATTCGAAGGGTCGATTCACCCGGGCAGGGAGGGTGAGATTTAGCTCAAACCCCCTTGGGCCTGTTTTTTGTAGCATGGTTCCTCTCCACTATTATGCACACAGGTTGTTTACTATGGTTGTATTGCTCATATGTGTAAGTTATATTGTAATAAAGTTGCGGCCAAGGCCTTTTAACCCCAGAACATGTCTCTGTCTGTTCATGTGGGTGGTGCGGGCACAAAACGAAAACATTTCACACAAACCCCTCAGCATGCTTTAGAATTAACAGAGAGGAGCCAGCACACTTTAATCTCTTTAACATCCTGATCCACAGCAGTTTGAGGGTCGTGCTGCCAGCGAACTGGACAAGGCTTCCTGATCTGTTCATCTAACTTTTTAAAAAACAAACCTAAATATACCTTTATGCAATTGCATTTCTTAAGAATCTCTTGTATAACTTCAGTATAATGAACCCTCATGGAACAGGGGGGAAAGTTAATTATGTCAGAGTGTTCACTATAACAGAGTTCAGCGCATATAAATAATTCATTATAAGCAGGGTTTGCTGTTGTGAGGTGTGTTTCTTTGTAATATGGTCCCATTACATTTAGGGGTGCGCACACATGTTCTCAAAAAGGAGAACAAGGCTGTCTTCCAATCATTCATAGTTTAAAGCTATTTTGCTAAAGCTTCCTTTATTTGATTCCACTTGTTTCTGGGGCTATGTTCTGAATAATTTTTCGGGAGAAGTTTACAAAAAGGTTTAGTTTTGCATTAAGTCCTAAAATTGTTAAGATTTCTGTGGGATTGAATATCACAGTCAAGGACCTTCATCTACGAATGCTCTGGCTCCAGCATTGACAAGTTTGAATCTGGTTCCAAACGCCTCAGCAATCTGACAGGCTTTTGTGGTGACAGATGGAGAGAAAGAGATCGTCTTTCAGGGTGCGTTACTTGTCCTTTAGCTCCCAGCAAGGGCATGGAGTGGTACGTATGTGAAATCCTTCACTGAGGTGCCTTGGAACCCTGAGGCAGTGACTGGTTCTGCAGCACCATTGCTGTGCTCTGGTTTAGAACCCTGTTAGGCTCTGTTCCTGCAATCTGCTAGTGTAATGGAATTCCTCACCCACTGGGCCTTGAATGGCTGCTGCGCTGATTAGAAATGCATGGTAAGAAGAGGAAGTCTGTGCCTGACCCTGTTTGGTCCTTAGCCTTGCTGCCTCACTTGTCCTTTGTACCATCAGCCTGCCTGTATACCTGTTTCTGACTTTGCTTTATCTGTACCTTGACAATCCTGCTTGGACCCAACCCTGGGCTCTTTGGACCCGACTTCTGGCCCTCATTCCGACTCTTCTCTGCTTCCTATCTTGCCAACTGGCAGGTTTCACATGTCTGCCAGGGTGTGTGGCAACATCATGCCGATCTCTTGTAGCATCTTTACCTCCCCTCCTCCCCAGCAAAGGCTGTTGTGACAGTGCCAGAATTTGGGGTGCTAAGAACTCAACAGCCCCCTAGGAGTGGTTGTTGTGTGACTTTTGCTCTCACCCACATGCTGTGAGTGCCAAACCTAATAAACAAATAGGGTTGGAGATGGGGAGTGTCACAGCCCAGCCTCGAACCCGTGGCCTCTGGGGTGCTGGAGAGGCTGTCCGGTGCTCTGCGCCACCTGGTGGGCTTGTGAGGGTGCTGGGTTTTCCCCCTCCTGTCTCCCTTGTGTGCTTGCTCCCTGTGTGTCATGCCCCTTCCCAGCTGTAGCCCATTACCTTAGCCCTGCCTCCCAGCTTCCTGATTGGCCACAGGAAGTATTTAAGCCTTGGTG
>QEPC01008088.1:383660-411694 GCA_003113815.1 Sphenodon punctatus
TCCACCCTTGGCTCCGGACCCTGACCTCGATGATGAGTCGCGTACCTTCTTAGCCCAGGGTGCCTGGTAATGCTGCTGAGTACCTAATCTCTCGGGTGCAAGAGAGCGACTGAGAGGTTTCAGAGGGTCGCCTTGGGGCCACCTGTTTCCCCCCCTGTGCCTGGGCCTGGATTCCTCCCTCTTGTTTCCCTCTAACCAAGTCCGTCCCCTGGAACCTGATATTCCTGGCCTTCCTTCTCCCTCCTTGAATTCCCCCCCGGCTCCGTACCCCGGAGCCTGACAGGGAGAAAAAGAACATATGTTCTAGGGTGTAGCAGAGAGGCAGAAAAGCCACTAAGCCAGATACTTCCCCTAGACCTGGAACAGGTATTAAAATTAGTACCCGCGGGAAATACTTGCATTTTCGGGCACCCACCAGGCTACCCAAAGACCAATTGGGTGCCCGATGCGAGCATTACCTAGAGAAACTGACAAGCCCAGCGTACCCCCCCACGCCAATTCCACCAATTTTAAGTAAAAATTGAAAGCAATCAGGTGTGAGGCCTGGGAGGGGTGGGGGGAAGCGGCCTTTGAAAGTGACAGGCCCTGGGCCAGGGCCCGGCCTTAGTGTAAGCGGGCCCAGGGCAGGGAACAAATGTGTGGCCCCTATCTTCTGCTGGTGGCAAAGCGGACAGAGGGCCTAGAGGCGCTCCCCGGCCTGGGCTCGGGGATGGGCAGAGGGGCACTCCCCTCTGCCCATCCCCAAGCCTGTGCGGACATTCAGATCACTTACCTGATCTGCTGTCGCCGCTGCCGCCGCCATCGCTTCCACCACCACCACCTCCAGCCTGGGTCCCACGCCGGGCTCAGAGCTTCAGGTGGGGCAGGCACCATGGCAGCAGATTAAATCTGCCGCTGCGCTGCCTGCTGCCACTGGAGGTTCTGCTGCCCCTCTCCTCCGCTACCTGTCAGTCTCAGCCAGGGGAAATGAGGGAGAGGCAGAGGCCGCGCCTCTCCCTCATTTCCCCTGCCCGAAACAGCCAGGTAAACAGCCAGGCAGGCAGCAGAGAGGGCCAGCGGCATGAAGGAGAGGACGAGGCCTCTGCTTTCTCCCTCACTTCCGGCGGAAGTGATGAAGAAGCAGAGGCCTCACCTCTCCCTCACTCTGGGTGCCCCCTCAACCTGTCAGTCTCTCGGCCAGGGGAAATGAGGGAGAGGCGGGGCCTCTGCCTCTCCCTCATTTCCCCTGGTCGAGACTGTGACAGGCAGCGGGGGCACGAAGTGTGGGAGAGGTGGAGCCTCTGCCTCTCCCTCAATCCTGCTGGCCCCCTCCGCTGTCTGTCAGTCGGAGTCAGCTGGGGGCTCCGCACTCGGGGTCCCCAGCTCCCGGCCACTGTCAGGCTGGGAGCTGGGGACCCAGACTGCGGGTGGGGGGCAGGAGCGGGGCCCAGGGTGGCCACCCTGAGCTGCCCTGCAGTGGTCCCAACTGGGGCCTGTCATTTTCAAAGGCCAGCCAGCACAATCAAGCAACCCATCGGGTCCCATTCAGGCATTGATGGGGCCAGGTTGATTCAGGCATGCCAGATTAATTGAGATGCCTGGTTGCAGCTCTATCCACTATCCTCCCCTCCTCCTCAGACACTTTACCAACAAAGTAAGCTCAGCTCCCTCTCATGAACCCTGTGCAGTCATTTAAAGGCAGAATGTGAGAGGCAAACGTGGGGGAAATGCTGCACAGAGAGAAGAGAGTTATCCCAAGCACAAATCCAATCCAAGCTGATTTGTCAATCAGTTCACACCTAAGCTAGCCCCAGTCCTGCTCTCCAGCTACCCCGTTTCTATCACAGCAACAGTAGCTACAAACCGTCACTTACTCTTCCCCAAACACAGACCAACTCCTCTGCAACCTAATAGACACCATGCCAACAAGTGGGTACACTTTAGTCAGCATTAGCCCACATGGCAGGCTCCACATTCTCTGCATGTTAACAACCGGGACAATATTCTGCTGGAGTCCAGGTTCAGTCGGTGCAGTCCCCACTCACATGTTTAGCATGTAGAGTCTAACGAGAAGCCCCCTGTGTGTATTTCTTGTGCATTTGAGCTGCCCCCACTTAGCTCCCACTCACAGGTTTAGCATGACAAGCCTAATACATGGGCAAGCATTCTTCCCTGCCATGCTCTGTCCACCAACCTTCCCCCTTCTCAGCATCCCATTCCTACCCCCTATGATGACTCACAGCCACAGCAAACTATGGGAAGACAATACTGCAGCAGCTGTTTGTTTCTTCTGGACTATGACTCCGGAGGCAGTCCAGTGCTTGCTATTCCTGACCCCGCCTACACATGGACCCCACTCACACCCCGCCCATACCTGGGTTTATGGCTGCGAGCACTTGGAGGCTGGAAATAACCTTTCGCTATGCACATAATGCTGAGTTTATTCAGCAAATCACATACTTTATTGAATGCGTACAGTGGAAATCGAAAGCGAAAGTAAAAATCAAAATCCAAAGCAATGAGTCTTTTGCATTTTGTCACTGTAACAGGACCCAGCCTTCAGGGGCTAAGTGCCCACAGGATCTGCACCCAGAACTGGATAGGGTGGGCAAACAGAACCGAGTTTGGAAATTTGGTTCAAAAATCGAGTTCGGTTCAGAAGTTCGGTTCGGTCGACTGAACTATTCGAGTTTGGTCTGAACTCCGAACCGCCGAACAGAGTTTGGAAATTCAAACCCCATTGAACTAAATGGAATATTATCTTATAGGGATGGGCGAACAGAACTGAGTTCGGAAATTCGGTTTGGTTCGGTTCGAAAATCGAGTTCGGTTTGGAAGTTCGGTTCGGTCGACCGAACTGGTCGAGTTCGGTCTGAACTCCAGACTTCCGAACTGCGTTCGCCCATCCCTATAACTGGATCCAGAGACTTGGGGTTGAGTTCAAACACCACTTGCTTTACTTACAATCTGTTTAAACCACCACCAGCAAATATACAACGTCCAATGTACAGCCCTTCTAGCCAGACAACCCCTCTGGCTAGTCTTGGAGTTCATCCAGGAACACCCTTCTGGCTCCCAATGTCTAAGGTCTCTTCCCAAGTAGGGAATTACAGCCCAGCAGGAACAGGTGGCCAAACAACCCCTTTTTGCTGGCTTCACACACCTCTTTTCTTCTGGCAGCTCCAGGGAACAGCAATCCAGATCCTACCTGTCAAGGTCTCTCCAGTCTCCACTGGCACTGCACTATGCTGAGCAGAGCTGTACCCAGCCTCTACTCTCTTGCACAACTGGCAACCAACTCCCAGCTTCCCAACAGCCTTCCATACTTAGTTTTCAGCTCCAGCTTAAGATGTTTAGGTTGCCTTCTGCCACACCCTTCCCCAGAGGTCCTCATTAGCGGCCATATAGCTCTCGGCTGGGCATCATCATGACTCCCTTAAAGGGCCAGCATCTCCATAGCATGCTGCCCTACTATAGTCATCACTTGCATCCACAGCTCACAGTGACGTATTGGCAGGTAGTAGCACACAGTTTTAGTGGGCTCTTGCGCACTGTGGTGTTAGAAATTCCTCTCGACTCGCATAACACCCCCACCCCCGTCAAGCATATGCCTCTTGTACCCCGTCTCTAGCATCTTCTGCATTACCATACAGTTGGAATGGAAAACATCCCCACTCGCAAGGCCATTCTGCACTTCTCTGAGTGTCCAAACCTTGTATATGGCAACAAGCTCTCCTTCAGACGGTTCACATTCCCTGTACCCCAAATCACTCGTTTCCCTGAGGAGATTAATCACTGCCATTCAATGGCACTCCTGATGGCCTCACATGTATCCTCTTGCTGTCATAAGAGCAGTGATGAGAAAAAACAGAACAGAAGGTTCATCCTTTGTTAGTGGCAGACCTACTACTGGCAGTGCACAAACGTCCAGAAAAGTCACAATCCTGTTTGCATCCCTCTCTCTCATCTTGTCCAGGGATCCCTCTCTTCCATCCTGGTGAACTTGAAACCGCAACAGGATTGTGCAGTACCTGCACTCCATCATGCATACATAGAACCCCTTGCATGTGCCACCCTATGAACGCACAGGCTGCCTTGGAGGATGGGTCTGAGGGTTCGTTCTGTACATCAGGCCTCACCCAAATGTCAGTAAAGGCCAGGATATCTATCATCGCCCCCCCCCCAGCTTCTCTATGCCCCGTATTGTGGGTGGCCATGGCACCAACAGAAAAGTCAAAGCAATTGGGACTTTCCTAGGCAAACAACCCATAGCAATAGATCTATGGTGTTATGTCCCCTCATGCTTGTTACAAGAAAAAAACATTTTCAAAAAAATAAGAAAATATAATGATCTTTTTTAACCAATGGGCAGCTCTGCTCCCACATACATTCTAAGCACAGTGACCTTCACTGTCTTGCAGATCCCCCCCACCTGCCCAGTTCTTAACATTCAGTGGTTCCCTGCCCCCTCCCGCCCCAGTTTAAAAATCCCATGCTTCTGGGGTGCTAACATCTCTAACATTTTTAGATGAGTTGGCACGTGCACTGACATGCTTTTGCAGAAATGTCTATGCAGTTTAGTAGCCACATAGATTGGCAGTGCCGGTGCAGCAATACACGCAAACCCAGGATAAGGTTTCCAACCAATTTTCAAAAAATTTCCAACCAACAACTGGTATTTTATTTTATTTATTTATATTATAGTTTTTATGCCTCCCCCTCCTGCTTCAGGCATCTCGGGGCAGCTCACAGCATATTTAAAGCATTTTAAAACATTAAAATAAATAATAATAATTCAATTTAAAAACAATATAAAACCCCATCCCCCCCTATCCTACCCTAACCCAACCCACCCACCCCATCTCCCTCAGGAAAGACCTGGCAGAACAGCCAGGTCTTATATTGTCTGAGGAAAGAGGGAAGGCCAGCTTTATCTCTCATTTTGGCCAGCTTTATCTCTCATATTGTCTGCAGAAAGAGGGGAGACCAGATGACACCCAGCTTTCTCTCTCATTTTCATTCGACTCAGGCCCGGCAGTCTTGATGCTTACCTGGTGCTTGGCAGTTGTGGGAGATTGGGTGAGGACAAGCTGTCTAAAATCCCAACAAGACGGAGGTGATGGTCGTGGGGAATGCCAGGGGAGTGGTGGCTCCCATCGCTGGTGGGGTCCATGCTGTCCTGGTATCTCAGGTTCGGAGTCTGGGGGTGCTCCTGGACTCGCAGCTCCACCTGGATGCCCAGGTGGAGGCTGTGGTGAAAGGGGCATTTCGCCAATTACATCTGGTGCTTCGGCCTCAGCCATATGTCTTGGACTCTGACCTAGCCATGATCGTCCATGTTTTTATTACCTCGAGATTGGACTACTGTAATGAACTCTACGTGGGACTACCTTTGGTGCTGGTTCGGAGGCTGCAGCTGGTGCAGAATGCGATGGCTCGTCTCCTAACGGGGATGGGCCGATGACTCGGCTGTGGGTGACTCGGCTGTGGAACCGGGCAGGGATTGGCGGGACCGTACTTGAGTGGTTCCGCTCCTTCCTGGCTTGGAGAGTCCAGCGTGTGGTCCTGGGTGATTTTTCATCTTCTCCTCGGGGCCTAACGTGTGGAGTCCCGCAGGGACTCCCTAACAACCTCCCCCAAAGGCTGCATGTACACATTGAACAAGAGAGGGGACAAGATAGAACCCTGCTGGACTCCACACATTAGGCCCCGAGGAGAAGATGCCATATGCAAGATCGTAGTGATTGTGATTGTGGAAGTGCTGTTGGATTGGGTGGTGCAGTTGGCTGTCCCCGCGAAAGGGATGAAGGCCTTCAGGTGGAAGGGGTTCCTGACCTGCATAGCGGTGATCAATGGGAGCTATATCTCCATCATCTGTCCACCCCATAGCAAGAATGACTACCTGAAACGGAAGGGTTTTTTCTCCATGGTTCTCCAGGCCATAATGGACCACCATGCCCAATTCATGGATGTGCTTGCTGGGTGGTCAGGGAAGAACCATGATGCCTGCATCATCCATCAGTCCCCCTTCTTTGGTTGCATGTATACAGGAGACTTTGGACTCTCCACTGAAACACATATTGAGGGGGTGCCTGTTTTCTTGGGAACCCTGCCTACTCCCTAAAGCCCTAGCTCATGAAGGTATACAGGGTTGCCCATGCCCCAGAGTAAAGTTGCAAGGTACTTTAACTGATAACTCAGTGCCACCCACTCTGTTGTGGAGAGGGCTTTGAGGATATTAAAGAAGTGATGGAGATCAATTGTGGCCAGAACTGATTTTTAGCTAGAGACCGCTCCACTTCTAACTACCGCTGCCTGTGTTCTTCATAACATCTATGAGATTGGTGGGGCTGCACTGGAGAACCCCCTATCAGTTAGTTCTGGAGAGCCAATACCCCTGTTCTGGGACCAGCTGAATTGAGCAGAGGCAGTGCATAGCCAGAGAAATCCAGGATGCTTTCTGCAAGCACATCAACTGCAATGCTAGCCCCAACACTAGGGCTGAAATGAGAATGTGTTTCCTTATTGCAAGAATCTCATGAGATTCGAGAATTGTCAGTGAGATCTCTGAAGGATCTCACTGACATTTTGAGAATATTGTGAGATTCTAAAAAAAAATCAAAAATGCTCTGCATATGTGCAAAATAGTAGCTGGGCCATTCTGCACATGTACAGCCCTTTTCCAGGATGGTATGTGCCGCGTTCAGTGCCATTTTGGAAAAGGGCAGCTGGTCTGTATATGTGCAGAACCAGCTTCCCTTTTCCAAAATGGTGCCAATGTAATCTGTGCCATCTTGGAAAAGGGCCATGCAGAATGGCCCTGGCAGCCATTTTATGTATGCACAGAACATTTTTGTCGAGTATCTCATGAGAATGGTGGCAAGAACGGCTGATTCTTGGCTTATGCTTCATTGGGAAAATCTTGTTGGGAGCCCCATTCTTGAGATTTTCTTGATAGGTGAGATCTCGTTTCAGCCCTATCCAACACCCACCATCAGTGACAGTTTAATGAGCACTGGTGAACCATTTCAAATGATCTTTTGGTGATATCAATAAACCCTTTGTGATATCAATAAACTCTTTTAAAATGTTCCACTTGTGTCACTGTGTTTTCCTCTGACCATCTGGTCCTCTGCTTCCCAGCTCCAGGATGGCATGCTTTGCCTCCTTGGGCCCCTCACTGAGATATTTCTTGCCAGGTGGTCTTTCCCTGTGTATTCCCTATTGGCATTTGTAGACAGCTGCAGGCCTGAACCTCTACGTTTTTTATTCATGTTCGAAGGCTAGCCGGGAATGGCAATTGGAAGTCCAGAGGCACAGGCATTCAGCCAGCTACTCTATGACTGGCTAGCACCTGACCTTTGCCATGGTAGTTCCCTTTACACACAGGCTTTCCCCCTGTTGGGCTGATATGCCCCCTCCCCTCCCCTGGTGCAGACGGACAGGGAAAAACAAGAGACCAGACAGGTGAGACAAGAGACTATCTGGGATGAAGGATAGGTCAGATGGAGCACAGGACAGGCTGGACAAGGCAAAAAACACAAGTAAGACAATATGAGACACAGGACAAGACACTGGGACTGCCAGTGGCAATAGTTGGGTTGTGGGCTCTGGCTCTGGGGCTACCCTTGGGGGCACCTGGAGGACTGGAGCTGGGTTCTGTGTGTCTGGAGGGCCAGCTGACAGGGAGCCAGGGCCAGGTTTTGGGTAAGGCTGAAACGAGAATAAAAACTACCAATATTGCTGGTACTCAGTCATGAAGTTGGAAGACAGGGCCAGAGGGAAAGACAAACAGACAAAAGGTGAGGTCAGACACAGACTTGGAGGAAATATGGGGAGGAGAGATAGACAAGGGAAACAGGCCTGGGTGGTGGTGCCAGCAGATGGGCTAGTGCTCCGGTAGGCTTACAGCATCCCCCTCTGGGAGCCACTGACCTTTTACCAGAAGAGGCAGACATGGGATGGGGAAACACACTGGTCACACACAAGGGCCAACAAATGAGATGAGCAGGCTGAGGCATGAGACAAACAGGCTGAGAAACAATATACATTTTAAAAATATATAAAATACAATAAATCAAAAGAGTAAAAAAACAACAAATATAAAACACCATAAAATAGTGAGGCACCAAAAAATTTAAAAAAACCTACCCCCTAACCTCTCAATCCCCCCACCCATCACCCATCTCCCTCACCAAAAGCCTGGCAGAATAGCCAGGTCTTGCATTGCCGTTGGAAGGAGAAGAGGTCCAGGACCATATGGACCTCTGCTGGGAGGGAGTTCCACAGCCTTGGTGGGGCCACTGAGAATGCCCTCTTTGTAGTCGTCCCCCTGGAATACCTTTGAGAAAGGTGCCCCCGGTTGACTGCAGGGGTCGCTCCAGAGCCCGGGGAGTGTGGTGGTCCCATAGATAGGCAGGGCCCAGGCCGCACAGGGCTTTACAGGCAAGTACCAACACCTTGAATCAGGTCTGGAAGACTATAGGCAGTTAGTGCAGAGAATGGAGCACTGGTGTAATGTTCTCATGATGACCCATTCCCGTAAGGAAGCAGACTGCTGCATTCTGTACCAGCTGTAGCCTCTGAACTGTCACCATAGGTAGCCCCACATAGAGCGCATTGCTATAGTCCAGTCTTGAGGTGATGAAAGCATGGTTGATTCTGGCCAAGTAGAAGTCTGAGATATATGGCCAAAGCTGCCACACCAGATGTGGGACACCACATCCACCGCCCTCCCCATCACCTCCGTCTTTTCAGGATTCAGCTTCAGACAGCTCATCCTCATCCAGTCCCTCACAGCTGCCAAACGCTGGATAAGTCCCAAGACTGCCAGGCATGAGTCAGATGAAAAGGAAAGGTAGAGTTGGGTGTCATCAGCATATTGATGACATCAAATATCAAACCCGCTCACGATCTCGGCAAGCGGCTGCATATAAGATGGGCTGGTTGTAAGACACAGGCCAAGTAGGATGTGGGCCAGACAGGCAGGACAAAACAAGAGACCAGACAGGTGAGACAAGAGATTCGCTTGGGTGACAGATGGGTCAGACGGGGCACAGGACAGGCTGGATAAGGCACAAGACACAGGGTAAGACAGTGACGAGACACAGGACAAGACACGGGGACTGCCAGTTACTATGGCTGAGTAGTGGGCTCTGGGGCTGCCGGGTGACTTGGAGCTCTGGGGCCACCGTTAGGGGCACCTGGAAGGCTGGAGCTGGGTTCTCTGCATCTGGAGGACTGGCTGCTGGAGAGCCAGGGCCAGGTTCTGGGTAACGCTGAAACAAGAATCAAAAATCATCTCACCAAAAATCTCATGAGAATCAAGGATCAGGGTCAAGGTCTCACAGAGATCTCAACACCGATTCAGATTTTTGTGAGATTTCTTGCTCCCCATCCCCATGCATGGCTTGAACCCAGGCTGGTCTCCCAGGCCAGACAAATTAAACGGGGGTGGAGAAGCAAGCCATGCTGTCCCCTCCCCAGCTCTCTTACCTTATCTGGGGTTGGCAGCTTGGGGGACAGAGCTGAGGGCTATGGAGTCTGTGGAGAGTTGCTGAGAAAGGCTGACAGAGAATTATCAGGGAAGGAAGGAGGGAGAGCAGGAGTGAGGGGGCAGACTCAGCAGACATCTTCAGCATTCTGTTGGCTATCAGGAGTCAGCAGCCAATAGAATGCTGAAGAGTTGTGCTGAGCTCGCCTCTTCCTTTCAGCTCCTTTCCTCAAATCTGGAAAGGACTTCTCCCCCTCCCATCTTTCCAGGGAGGCATCTCCAGGATGCCTCCAGGGAGGCATCCACTTCCAAGGCTTTCCATCTTTCCAGGGAGCAGTCCTGCTGGCAGCACGTCTTTTCTCACCCTGCATTACTGTAGGTAAGTGTGATCCTTGAACACAGGCAGTTGGTCAAGTGTAGTTAAGATCAACTGCCAGTGTTTTGGCATATAGCCAAAGTCGTGAATACATAAGCACAAGTTTTTGACATTGCCAAATGAGTAATGTGACGTGTGAAAACACTCAGATACAGTAGCTTATCTTTTGTCCATTTATAGCTTCGAAGATATGGTCTTGAGATAAGACAGGATCAAGAAAGATCTTCATGTGGACATGGTGGTGTAGACTGGGCATTTTTACACACACGTTAAAGTTCTGGATGTTTCAATCTTCTGGGTTTACAAGTCCACAAGTAAGTTCTGGATGCACTGTTCACACACACACACTGCCCTGAGGCAGTTCCTGGATGCATTCTTCACACACACACACACACTGCCCTGAGGCAGCCTAAAGTAGCTGCAGCTGTAAATGTGACAGGCTGCCATGGAAACCAAGTGACCACAGCTGCCTGGAGCAAAGCAATTTACCAGGAGAATCTTTTACACACAAAAGTTCTGGGAGAAGTTTCACGCAGAAGTTCAAAGATCCTGATCTTTAAGATCTGGGTGAGTGACAGAGGCTGCATTCTCACCTGCGGCGGCGGTGGTGGCAGCAGGAGGGGCAAGGGAAACATGACAGCGCAGAGGAGCCAGCGACCAGGAAAAGAGCCTGTGTGAATGGGGATCTGCCGCGGCTTCTCTCACACATGTCAGGGTAGGATTTTGCTTCCTGACATGCGCGAGAGACGCCATGGCAGATCCCCATTCACACCGGCTCTTTTCCCGGCCGCTGGCTCCTTTGCATTGCTGTGTCTCCCTTCCCCCTCCCACTGCCGCCACCACCGCTGCAGGTGAGAATGCAGCCTTAGACACACAGAAAGTTCAGGATGTAACAGCAAACATCCAGGAGAAATGTGTGTGTAAAAACATCCACTGGAATCAACTGCACAGCTATGAGGGAGCTAGGGGACTCAGCTGAGCTCAGGCCCTGGACTGTAGCAAGGCGGGGTCTGGGTGGCCTGAACACCACTAGGACATTTTGATTTTTGGAGTGGGAGGCAGCAGAGCCAGAATCCTGCTCTTGTTCCTTTCCTCTCACCCTCTTAAAATTTCCTAATGGTGCTCAGGCTACTTGCAAAAGGTCCTCACCAGGAAGGAAGTTTTCAGAGTGGTCAAGGGCGAAATAATGGCAGTGCCCCCACCTACTCTTAAAACATCCTTCCCACTCCCCCAAGCAGCTGTGGTGCTCTAGCAGCTCCCAGCTGTACCATTGAAACAAACAGCTGATTTTGAAGCTGTGAAAATGTCAATAATCCTGTGATTAGAGCTATTTTCATACCAGCAGAATTGGCTGGGGGAGGGGGTTTGCCCTGTAGCACTGGGGCAGCAGTCAGCAGCAGCAGCATCCAACATCCTGTGGCCCAAGCCACCCACCATGGATACATATGCCTGTCTCCAGGACTGACTGAAGAACTATACTCAAAAAGCAATCATCAATGGCTCATCATCAAACTTCTTAACAGTAAGATCTATGCAGCAATAGAACAAGTTGCCTCTGGAGTTTGTAGGCTCTCCGTTGCTAGATGTTTTTAAAAAGAGGTTGGTCAGCCTTCTGGCAAGAATGTGTAACTGTAGTCATTCTGCATCCAAGGAGCAGATGACCCTTGAGGTCCCTTTGAATTCTATGACCATATAAATGACTAACAACATTAATCATAATGAGAAAACTTAAATGTTTAATTTAACAGCAGTTAGGAACATATTTTTTTTGGGGGGGAGGGCCCTATTTCAACTGCTGTTGATAAACAGTACGTGTGATAAGCATATAACACCCCATATTGCACTGACCAGTATGTGTTGGAGTCAACAGGAAAGAAAAAATAAGCAAGCTTTTTTTCTAGTGTCAATCAGTATGCTGTGCAAAGCGAAGCAACGTGCACTCCCTTAACTATTAATATTCCCGCTCTGTTTCAAACATATTCTTTTGGAAAATGGAATATAATGTATCCACGTCTATTTGACAACATAAATCACTGTATGCACTTAACTGGATCACCCATTAGTTCAGTGCCCTAAACACAAGTAAGTACTATTAGCAATACCTCTGCCTTGAGGACCTGACATATAACCTGCACACAGAAAAAGATGCAGATTTGCAAATCTCATGTGTAGCAATGAAACAACAGAAAGATAAAGCAATGCAAGGTAATTACAAAATTATCTCGGAACAGTATTTCTTATTCTCTTTTTTGCTATATCCCACTCATCTTGAGTAGCTAGGTCACATTTATCTATACAAAAACTAGAATCATTTGTGTTAAATCCAACAGTATTTCCCAATCGCCTCAATCTGTTTAGTCCAGCAGATGCACAGAGGCACACAGATGGAAACAAATCTGTCCTTTTCAAGCTTGGTGTTTTAAAAAAAGTACATCAGGCCAGCAAGCTGGTGTCATTCTCCATGTTTTCTCCTGTAACTGAGACCGTTCCTAGGTGACATTAGGTGGAAAAAACCCTAGCTATTATCAGTTTATGGAAACCTATGGTCTTTCCATATTTTTTTCTTATTTTTACTAATCTGCAGAATCACTATTCTTTACACTGTTTTTATGTATATTGAATCGTATTTGAGGAATGCCTCTAATGTGCAAAGCCATCTGGCTCTATATATGCTTAATCTTAAGCGTGTGACTAGTATAATTGATTTGACTAGGGCTTACGGTCAAGCATGTGCTTACTGGATCAGGATCACAGGGTGAAAACAGATGCAACGTGGGCCCGCTATTGCCCACCTGGGACTCACTGTCATGCGAGTTTCCAGGCCACCAGATGTGGGTCTGCTGTTGCCCCAGCCTGCGCAGGCATCTGGCGCAAATGTGGTCACCCAGAAGATCCTGGGCCCACACTCTGGGCCAAGGATCGCCCAAGTGGGCCAATGCAGGCCATAGTGGGTCCGCGTGTCTGCTCCTGTATCCCCGACTGGGGATCGGGGGCCACCATGGCCGTGAGCCATGATAGCCCATGACTGGCTGCCCTGGCTGCCCATCATGGTGAGGTGTGGGGCACTGGGAGCATGCTGGGGGCAAGTCTGCCTGCACATTTCTTCTCTTCCCTTGCCGGGGGTGGGTCATGGAGGGCTGGCCGGACACTCACGTCCGTTCAGTGCTGTGACCTGACCTGGCCAGGGGCGGCCCCCTCTCCCCGAACTGTGTAGCCAGTGTGTCAGCTGCACGTCTGTTTTCACCCACTGTACTCAGCATCATGCAGGACTGAGTTTGTACAGCCCCAAACTCAAAGCCCTCTTCTGGTACAAGACATATTAAAATGAATGGAGTGTTCCAAGGATCAGGCAAGTGGCAGCTGGCAGACTTTTATGTTGGTGGGGTAGTGGGCAGGGCCATGGAGACAGGATCATCATTAAAATTTCTCACTTTTTATTATGGAACACACAAAAACAAACCCAGTGAATACAGATCTAAAAACTACAGTGTTGTTGGCATGCAACAGTGAGCAAAATGTAAATCTCTGTGAGGAAATCAAAAAGGGGCAACCAGCAGTAGCTCCTGTAGATAAGGTGCTAGAAAAGAAAATCAGCAGGTCAAAGGTACAAGTCTGCTTTAGGTAAGGAGACATTACATTAGAAAGTACGTGTGTATAATTACTCTCACTTTTAAAAATTGCCTTTTAAAAAAATAAAAATCCATGCAAGAGAGAAACCCTGCACATGGCAGCAGTGTGAGGAAAGCTTTGGGAGAAGTCAATATACACCAGAGAAACCACCCAGGAGGAAAACCGTACATGTCTCCTCTCTGGGAAATGCTACAGGGTGGGCTCAGTCCTCCGTACACATATTAGAGAATCCAACATGCAGGAAAACAACCCTGTAAATGCCCAACTGTCGGGAAAGCTTCAGTGTGTCAGTGAACCTCAGTCTTAATATGCATCAAAGAACCCCCATTGCCACCCCCACTTCAGCTACAGTTGTGTGTGAGAGAAGGGCATGAATGTGAGAGTTCACTTGGGAGGAGACATTGGGTATATTTAATTAGGAAACTGTATAGTAGACTTAAAGCTTCACTACTGAACCACACTGATGGTGCTGCATTTCTTATCCATCATCCCAGACCAGCCATCCCTGCTCTTCTTCCCTTACACTTTTTTTCCCTACAAACACAAACCATTCCCTCACTGTTCTAACTCTTTTTTCTACATACTTTGTTCTGAAGTGACACCAAAGGTTCAGGGCAGGACTCTTTTATAAATCTGCAGCAGGCTGAAGAAAAGGCCCTGGGTGTAGCAGTACGAGTCATTCTCCAAAGCCAGGGCAATTCTAAACAGAGGAAGGTGTATCTTAATTAAAGTATCAGAATTTCTGATTGCATTGTATCTGGAAACTACAAGCAATCAGAGGCCAGAATCATGGGTCATACTAAAATTAACGACAAGGAATGTTCATTAGCAGCAATGGAGAAAACACAAATGCCAATTGGCAATAATGCAGTTGTGTGAATTACAATATGCTTTAATGGGCACATGTATGAATGGCAAAAAAAGAGGGGCTAGAAAAGAGGGTGGAATACTAGGGAGGAGGCTACAGTGAGTGGATAGAGTGACAGACTGAGGGCAGTTCCTGACGTGCATAAACATACCTGATTTGCCTCCACAAGAAGCTGCGAGAGGCAAATCAGGCATGGCTTTTGTCACATGGGAAAACAAAGCCACGCGGCTTTGGTGATCATGCAGGGGATGCAAAGCTCAAAAATCCAGATTTTTGGATTTTCAGACAGCAGCAGCAGCCTGACAGTGAGGTGAGTCAGCCCCAGGACTTTGGTAGCCCACCAGATTGTGTTCATGTACCGATCGGTGCCCAAATGCAACCGGAGTGAGTCAGGCACCGCGGATTCAGTGGGGTGCCCGACTTGCCAGGTACCCATATGCAGCTCTAGTTCAAATCCATTCTAAGCGCTGAACCTGGGAGAGGGAACACCCTGCAACCCCACCCATTCGATGGACTAATCGATTTAATCTGCAAAACAAAGGGTTGGGGGCGGGGTTGTTTGTTTTTTGGCAGCAGGACACCAAGTGTGCAATGTTGTGCTCATTGAAGCTAAAGGCTCTACCTCCTACTGACTTAATTGGTGGAGGATTTTTCTCTGAGGGTTGGAATCATCATTGTTCTTGGGAGTAAAATTGCAGGTTTGGAGATATAACACATGGGGCCTTTTTAGACAAGTGGGATTTAAACCGCAGCGAGGTCTGTACTACGCCGCATCTCAAAACACCCGGGAGTCACCCCGCGCCGCTGTTTCTAATGTCGCCCAGGCAACTTCCGGTTCACAGAGGAGCGTCTAACCCCCCCCTTCCCCCCCCCCGTGGAGGTGTCCAAGAGTTGCGGTTTAAACTGTAGTTTAAATTCCACTTGTCTAAAAAGGCTCTTGGAGTGTGAAATCTTGACCACATCCTGGAACATAGAACCCTAAAAACAAGGTTTCAGAATCTGATACCCAGTATTAGTTTAAAGGGTGTATTTTCTTTGTACAATTCCGCTTCCCTGCATTAAACTGTGTTATGTAAATGACCTTGCAAAGGAAATGTATAGCTTATTCTGTTAATTTAAAACTGTAAACTACATAGGAGTGCCTTCAAAGATTGGGGAAACTGAGCTGTTTGTGTGACTTAGGAAATGAAGATACTGCCAGGAGGAAGCATAGGGAATTTAAGGGGTAAAGAAGCTGTTCCTAGGATTTCCCAGTGTGTGATTTCTGAGCAGAGATCTGCTCTTGATGGGTCACTAGGCATACATTTAGGGTATTTTCAGATGTGACGGACCTGGAGGCCCACCACGCTGAACCCCCAACCGGGATCAATTTCAGATCCTGTTCCGTGATGAAACTGGCCACCCTTCAGATGTGTCGGCTCCATCACTGTGGGGAATCAGGGATGGGGCTGCATGGTGCGATGTGCGGCCACACGGCCCATCCCACTCACACTCCCTCGGCCGCCCGCCTTTGGGGAGACAGGCAGACGCAGCGACCCATGCGGCCGCTGCGCCCAATCCTGTATCATGGTCAGGGCCATGATTTGGGATGGGCCAAAGGTAACACACATTACTTTTGGCCCATCCCATATCGTGGCCACTCTAACCATGGTTCTCGAGAACCATGGTTATTTTGACCCCTGCCCGAGATTCACTGTGGTGAACATCTGGCGGGGGTCAAACAGACGTTCATGGGAATGCCGCCACCACAGGGGATCCACCATGGTCCACTGTGGTGAAAGGCGATTTCATAACATCTGAAATTACCCTTAGAGTGTCGATATGCCATTAATTTGATATGTCACTGCCAACAGAATAGAGCGGGAGCATGAAAATGCTAGAATAATAAATGGCTATCATTCAAATATAAACAACAAAGAAAGAAGCTACAACTGTTTATTTACTGTAGATTGCAACTGTTAGAAAAGAGTAGGGGCGCTAGCATTTAAAAACAAGTTAGATGTCTGGAAGACAAACTAAGACTGGAAGAGAGAGTTAACAAACCATTTAAAAGCAATGACAGTATATATCAGGTGAGATGAAAAAGAAGTAGGCATTGAATGGACTTTGTCTGGTGGCTGATTTTAGGTCCATGATTTCTTGTCATAAGTCCAGTAGGCACTGTCTGCACTTTGGACTTTTACCCACTTTTCTTGCCAACCTGCCACTATAGTACAAGATTAATACTCCTGCTGTGCAGTATCTGTTCCACTGCCACGCTGCCCACATGTTACCTGCAGAGGGAGCAGAGTATCTATTTGAAGAAGTAGTGAACAAACCAGATGATGCAGATACGTAGAGTGTTGCAATTTTGTTCTGGTTCTCTGTCCGCNCCCCCCCCCCCCCCATGTTCTACAAGTATAGTTTACATAATGTTTGAAGGGGTCCCAGACACAGGGAATGGCATTTTTAATTTTATTTTTTGTATTTGTATTTTTTGTATTTAAAAATGTGACATTTGTATATTTAATACATTGTCAATCTACCTTGTGTGGATTTATTTATTTTTTTGTTGCAATTTTTGCATAGGGTAATTTCAGATGTAACGGGCCTGGAGGCCCGCCACGCCGAACCACGCACCGGATCCGTTTTGGATCCTGGTCAGGAATCAGGCTGTCCGTCCTTTAGACGGGCTGGCCTGATTCCTACCAGGGATCGGGGAGGGGGCGGGGCTGTGCAGCGCGACATGCGGCCACACAGCGTTCCCCCCCGCGTTCCGCCAGCCGCCCACCCTCTGGGAGACGGGCGGGAGCAGCAGCCAATCCAATCACTGTGCCAGTTCCCATCCCATCATTGGGACCAAGATCGAGGATGGGCCAAACGTAACAGATGTAATGTTTGGCCCATCCCAGATCGTGGCCAATGTAACTACAATTCTGGACCTCCGGGCAGCCGGAGGTCTGTGGTCATTTTGATCCCCGCCAGTAGCTCACTGTGGTGAACATCTGGCAGGGAGCAAACAGATGTTACAGGACTCACAACCACCACAGAGGATTCCCTGTGGTTGATCGTGGTCTCATTACGTCTGAAATTACCCATAGTCCATTTTTCTCAGAATATAATTGAAAACTTTTGTTTGGCAAAATCAGTTCTTTGTTTTATTTTTTCAAAACTAAAATTAACTGAGTTTTTCACAAGTGAAGATAATCCTTTTTACTCTCCCCCCCCCAGTTTTTAAAATAAAAAATGTCAAAGTCAATTTTTTTAAAATTTCAATAGTCTTTAAATTAATGTCACATTATTCATGTCCAAATATCTTCACTGTTGATGTAGTGCACTGTGCTTATCTCAACAGTGTCAATAATAACTAGTACCGAGGTATTAATGCCTATGTTGCCTATGGCCAATAATGGCCATACATAAGCACAGTGTTATCTTGCCAGGAAGGAAGAGTCATTTCTCAAAAGGTAAAAAAGGGGTACTGAGAGAATGGGTGTTTTAGACAAGTGCCTCCCCACCTATTACCCACCAATCACCCACCCATCCTGCTTGTTGTAGGGCTGCATAGGGTGCCAATGTGGTCCTGCAACATGCATGATGGGTGGATGATTGGAAGGTAATAGGTGGGTAGACACTTCTCTAAATACACTTAATGAAGTCAAAGTATGTAAAAGGAGACGAGAAAAAATAAACTGGGGAAGGTTAGTATAAGTTCACCTCAAAAGCTGCATTCACAAATTCATTTACTCTACAACAGTGTAGAGCTGAAATGGGTAGCAGAATAAATATTTACAGGGTTTGGATTTGTTTTTGCAATTTCAGATAGGTTGTAGTTGACAGGAATGACATTTGTAATGGTGTTTGAGTAACTGAGTTTTTTGCAGTTTTGATTAGTTTGTTCCCTGTCTCTGTATTGTTGTAGCAGAAGTCACTGTAACACTCTGGAATTATGTATGCATATCAGCATGCAGTAATCAACAGAAATGAGAGGGTGCTATAAGTTTGTCCACTTCCCTAAAAGTCACGTAATCAAAGACAACTTCCATTTTTTGTGTTGTACAACACTGTCATACTGAATTGCTGAGGTGCTGATTTTAATATTGCATTTCACGTCTAACACTAAAACCAACAGCTTCAAACAATTGCACTCTCAGGTGGCTAAACATAATTGAATATTTTGTAAAAAAAACAAACCCAAAACCCCAAGAAGTCCCCAAAGTACATTATTAGTGATATAGAGCACTCCAGAGGTAAAATGTGGTTGCCGCGTAGAGCGTGAATACAATATTAGGCATTATGAAATGTGAGTAAACATCCGCTGAAGGTTTGAAACTTTATTTGTCTTGTCTGTGCCTTTTACAGGTACAAAAATATCACAGAGTATAGAAGTAGTATAGGGACCACAGGATATGTGAAAAAGATTCAAGAAAAAAAGAGGTGCATCTTAAGCAGCGTTTTTCTCTAATTCAGTTACAATATTCACTTCAAGCTTTTAGCTCATTAAGATTCTGGCCTCCCTTGGTTCCATCTAATCAAATTGCCTTGGCATAATGTGTAATTCACTTGGGCATAATGAGCTTAATGCTTAATATAGCACTGCTAAACTTAACTACTGTACATGGTCCTATAGATGCAAAGAGTTATACTTTAGACAATGGGTGTAGCTAGATTTCTTTAAATATATTTCAAATACGGATGTGCAATTCATTTTGTTTTTATAAGTTACTAAAACGAATGGAGCCCCATTTATTTATTTATTTATTTATTTATTTATGTTGTTCAATTTGTATCCCGCCCCTCCTGCGAACAGCTCGTGGCGGCTAACAACTTCATCATAAAAACAATTTTAAAACAGAATATAAACCATCTATAAAAGCACTACAATAAGCTGGGATAAAAACAATAAATAAATAAGGGTGGGGGAAGATAAACCCCCCCTAATTCCCCCACCCCCTCTCCAAAGACCTAGTTTGAAATAACTAATATTTCAAAAACAAAAGAATAAGCAAACGACAAATGTTTGCTTTCATTTGTTTTTGTTTAAAAATAAAAATAAAAATAATTTAAGAAAAACCCTGCACATTTGCAAATGACTGCCAGGGCCCTGCTGCGCATGTACGGCCCTTTTCCAAAATGGTGCCAGCAGTGTCATTGCCATTTTGGAAAAAGGCAGCCAGTCTGTGCATGTGCAGACTGGTTGCCCTTTTCTAAAATAGCAGTGCTGTTGCCATTTTGAATAGGGTGTGCATGCACACAACCACCCCAGCGGCCATTTTAATTAAAAATTAAAAAAAATAAAAATCACTGCTCATCCACAAAATGGCCACTGAACCATTCTGTTCATGTGAAGCTGTAACACAGCATGGTTTGCCTAGGGTAAATCCCTACAGGACTAACCTGACACACTCACTGCATGTGCAGACTCGCCGTCCTTTTCCAAAATGATGACTGTCACGGAGGAACATAGGGTCACACACGTGTTACACGGGCCTACATGTAGACTACAAATCTGGTAAATATGTAAAGCAAAAGGTTCCACATGTATGTAATGTTACGACTGAGAACTGTAAAACCCAAATCACAGCTGTGACACGTGACCAACCTCCAAGAAATGGAAAGACAGTTTTGTTGATTGCCCAGATGGGGGGGCCAGACAAGGTGGCCAGAGACATTTATATGCTAATGCAGGCAGCCATTGCCTATGTGCAGAGACAGAGAAAGATGAGGAGATTCCTCCTGAGGATATAAGGAGTTGTACCCCAGAGGGGGCAGGGTCTTTCAGGAACTATCAGGAACTCACTCACCATCCTGCCAGCCAGTTAGGCTGGAGACCATGAACTAAGAGAGATGATATTGCTCTTCTACCAACTAAGTCTGGAGACCCAGTCGCTTACACCAAAGGACTGAGAGAAACTTATGGATTTTAATAGGGTAAGATGCTGATTTAGGAACTCAACCAGTATAGATCAGGAATGTGTTATATTTACCTTTGATTTCTAGTAACCACGCTGTATCAACTATCTTGCTTATGTCATCAATAAACTTACTTCTTATCTTTATGAAGAAGTGTCTGTGTCTAACATTGGAACACAAGTGAGCAACAAGAGCCCTCAAGCTCTTGCAAACCCAGAGAGTAAAGAGTCTGTAAACGGGAAGGATCGGGCCCTTGAGTGACAAAGGAGTTGTCCCTGTGGCAAACTTAAATTAGCCAGAGAGAGAAACTAATTCAAGTGGGCTGTGCGCAAGGAAAACTGAGTCACTCAAACCCGGTAAAGTGGGGGTGCGAACCCGCCAACCCATGACAGACGGCAGTGCTTCCTACGCCATTTTGGAAAAGGGACACACATGTACAGAATGGCCCCGGCAGCCATTTACATGCATGTAATTTTAAAATTAATTATTTATTATTATTATTATTATTATTATTATTATTATTATTATTATTTTAAAAACAAAAAGATCAATGAGGTTTTTACAAAATCTTGGAAATGGCTAAGTTTTTAACCCATAAAATGAATACAAAAATGAAAACAGGTAAGTGCTGAACACTCCTAATTTCAAAGTTGTGGGTATATGTAATGGTGAAACAAGTTTTGTCTTAATTTTCAAACTATTACAGATTTCTTATGTATATTTTGGTTTTTAAAAATTCTGCCAATTTTGTACTTTAACTCCAGAACAAGGTTAACATTAGGAGACAGAACCCACTATATTACAGTATTTATCATGTTTTTATTTTAAGTCTTAGGCAATGTTGGAAATTAGTTCACTAAGTGTAACAGCGTCTCACAAATAAAAATTGAAGTCAGTGGAAGAGACAAGTGCAAACAGTATAGTGATATACTTTCCAGATGTAAAGGAGAGATTGTAGAAGAGTTTGCTTACAGTGGCCTGAATAGTACTACTACTACTACTCCTCATTTCTATAGTGTTACTAGGCATATGCAACACTTTACAGTCACAGATTTTCAGAGACAGGTCCCTGCCCAGATGGACAATGACGAGGGGAACAAACAGGGAAAGACAGAAACACAAATTCCCATTTTACAGATGGGGAACTGAGGCTGAGACTTGCCCAAGGCCACCCAGTGAGTTTACTGGCTAAGGTAAGAGTCAAACCTTGGCCACCGAGGTCCAAGTCCAGCACCTTATCCACTACATCACACTGGCTCTCAAGTGGACATGTGTCTTTAATGGTAAATAGGACAATAAAGTGCCGGCCCGCCTAATTATATTCTGCACCTCTGGTAACTTATTGTGCTGAAAAACATACTGTACATTAAGAAATTGCTGCTATGCAGAATCAAATTTCAGCCGTAAAAAAGGGCCAATAACTAGGGATGTGCGAACGTGGTTTGGATGTTCAGAGTTCGGACCGAACTCGGTCTGTTTGGACGACTGAACTGAACGTCCAAACCGAACTTGAAAATGACTGAACTGTTCGGTCATGTTTGGGTGAGTTTGGATGAGTTCAGGGCAGGAAAAACGTGACTGGAAGGTCCATTCAGGTGGGAAAAACATGATTGGAAGGGGGAGGCAGCTGAGGAGCAGACTTCCTGGCACCAGGGGTGGAGACCAGGGGTGGTCTCAGGGCCAAATTATACCGATACCAAAAAAATCGTTGAATTCGGTATTGATATTGGTACCGATAGCACTATTCGAATGTTCGGCAATGTTCAGCCGAACCAAACTCTGCTGAACCGAACAACCAAACCCGAACTCTGTTTTCGAACCGAATGACCAAACATCCAAATCGCGTTCTGTTCGCACATCCCTACCAATAACCTTTTAAACAAATATTAAAATTAGTATTATATTTATGTAGGATCCTTTTAATATGTATATAGTAGGGTGCTCTAGCTAGCCAGTTTCCTGATATCTGTCACCTGCCACTCTTTGTAAGAGTAATACGTTTAGATGTGAGAAGTTAGCCCAGGAGGGGTCAGGAAGCCCCAACATAGAGAAAAACAGGCAGGCAGCAGGGTGAAGGGATGGTCCACCTAGGAGCCTGCTGTAGGTATAACTCTCCAGTAAATGGTATCTACCCAGGTCAGGGTACCCTGGTAGGGAAGGAGTGGAATATCAAAAGTTCACTAGGGATAACAGGCAGTAGAACTAGTATTCCCAGTCTGGGTTTAGAGGTGTGGGCACCAATAGACTTGGGAGGGAGGACCTGGGAATAGTCCTGTATGAGGACATGCAAGGTCTCTCTGCTAGCTTCAAAGATTTGCCAAAGGGTGTGGTCACCGTAAATGGGTAGTTTCAGGATTCAACCTGAAACAGTGCACATGGTCCTATCTTCTCCCAGTGCAGTTCATTTACAGTGAAGAACCTGCCACTCCATCATAGGCATTGTCGACATCCAACACACTCCACAGTCCAAGTATTCAGTTCTACTTGTGGGGTGCCTATTGATGCAGGCCCTTGGTTTTCCCAAAAGGTTTTATGGGTGAATATTAGTGCAGGTCCCCATCCCAGCCAATGCCCAGGACAGGGCTGGCTCCCTCCCTCTGGGTAAGCCTTCTGCTTCAGAATCAAAGCTCTCTCACTACTCTTTGCCTCTTCTAAGTGGTCTAACATTGCGAGCTTTCCAGATCTAGATTTTATTGGTGAGTAGAGAAGCCAGCTTAGCAGGTCCAGCCTTAGGATTTGCGGGGCCTTGAGTGAAGATAAAATTCAGGGCCCCTGGTGGCTCCTCCGCCTTGGAGGCAACCTCTGTGGTGCCCTGAAGGTGGTCAATTTTGGGGTCCCACTGAGAGGGAGTGGTGCACCCACAACCTCTCCTGGTGAAACAGAGGCCACTGCAGGGCCCTCAGAAAGAGGTCTGGAAAGATAAGCTAATGCTTGGACAGAGGCCCAAGGAGGACCCAGCTCAGGGAAGGGAAGCCCTGGGAGACTGAGCTGGAGAAAGTACACTTGATGACTGGTGGGCCAAACAGAAAGACAAGCCAGCTGACTAGAGGTAGCCTACTGCCCTGTTGTATCTTCTCTCTTGGGGCAAGGTCATCAGGGTGCTAGAAAGGATGGCTGTGTGGAAGATGTCCTAGATTAGGGAACCTGAAGGAGAAAGACATCTAGTTAGCCAAGGTCCCAATGGGAGACACTACTCTGGACCAGAGACTTGGAGAAAGGAAATGTCTGAGGAACAGGTCAGGGACCACAAAGTACCAAGGATGAACTGCTGGTGACCACCTCTTTGGAAGTGAGGCAGGCAGGCAGATGTTTGAGGACCACGAGCAAAGGCCTGTGGGAACATCAGATGCTATTACTTATCTATGACATCAGGTGAGAAGTAGGGATGGGCGAACAGAACCGAGTTCGGAAATTCGGTTCGGTTTGAAAATCGAGTTTGGTTCAGAAGTTCAGTTCGGTCGACCGAACTATTCGAGTTCGGTCCAAACTCCGAACTTCCGAACAGAGTTCAGAAATTCAAAACCCATTGAACTAAATGGAATATTATCTTATAGGGATGGGTGAACAGAACCGAGTTCGGAAATTCGGTTCGGTTCGAAAATTGAGTTCAGTTCGGAAGTTTGGTTCAGTCGACCGAACTGGTCGAGTTCGGTCCAAACTCCGAACTTCCGAACCGCGTTCGCCCATCCCTAGTGAGAAGAATATCCTCCAGAGCATGGGACAAGGACACAAAGATCAACCAGGAGGACAGCTGTGGCATGCTGGAGAGACGCAAACATGGAGTTGGGTCCTGGTCATACAAGGACTCTGGCTACTTCTCTTTGAATTGTCTGTCATTCCAGTAAGAGACTCTCAAATAGTAACTCTGAGTCAAAATCTACCTCCTAATCCTAACTACCCCTGATATGTGAGAAAAGTACCTACTAGTAGGTTTCTCTAGCTGCTCCCTCTGATACCTGTGATTTGGGTTGCCATCACCAAGGAATAAGGAGAGCTACATTTCCTTATTTTTTTCAGTAGCTGTGCACACTTGATCAAAACCTTAGATCATTTTGCCCTGAATGAATTCTTTATGTTCTAATTTACTTTCCCTCATTTGTGTCTTAATCATTCTTTTTGCATGGAATCTAGCATTTACAATGGAAGACAAATTTCCTAAATTGTAGGGTAGGGTGACCATCTGTCCCATTTTTAAAGGGACAGTCCCTTATTGTAGCCCTATCCCAGGTTTCCCAACGTTTTCCTCAAAATTGGCATAGCCCATATTTATGGGTGCCAGAGTGACACCAACAGGAGTGACAGTCACACTGGGGGATTAGCAAGCCTTACCAGTGTTAGCCAGGACCCCTGGTCCCCCCCAAAAATGGATGGACCCCCCATGTGATAGCCAACTAACTTGGACCTGGGGGTCAGCAAAGCCTCCAGGGGTAACCAAGGGCAAGGAGGCTTGGGGAAAAGGCATAGTCTCCCCATACTGGATGCAAGAGGAGGGGGGGGAGCATGGAAAATAAGGATCGGGCCCAACCACCCTAGCTCCTAGCCAAAAGAGATCACTCATGAAAAAATACCAACCTAAGGTTGAGAAAAGGACTAGAAGGGAGAGCCCTCTGAATAAGGAATGGAGTCATTAAGGAGAGGGGTGCTCACCCTGTTGTGACAAAGGACTGGTAGCCATGACTCTGAGCAGCAACATTCTATCTCCGCATTCCCCAAGAGAAACCAGACACACACTTATTGTATCCTGGAAGTCTGTCATTAGCCCTTCCTTCCCTCCCTCCACTTTTTGTTTACAGTTTCCCTGTGTGTCAAGGACCGCTTTTAGACAAGCGACGCTCCGTTTTGCGTTGGCGGCATGCATATTTTGAAACTTCCGCCTGGTCTAATTAGATGAGATGGAAGTGGCTTAATATGCACATATTACGGCGGAGGCGCATTTTTTAAGTGCGCGAATTAAATACCTCATAATCGAGGTATTTAATTTGCGCACTTAAAAAATGCACCTCCGCCGTAATATGCGCATATTAAACCACTTCCATCTCGTCTAATTAGACCAGGCAGAATTTCAAAATATGCGCGCCGCTGACGTGAAACAGAGCGCCGCTCATCTAAAGGAGCCCAAAGATATCTTGGAGTCACCTTTGTGATGGAAGTAAAAGTTGTGACTTATCCCCTCGTTAACCCATTGTGTACCCCCAATGACCCTTCGTAGCCTCCCAAAACCCTTTGTCTAGCATCCGATAACTGCCCCTGGTTTTCCCCACAACCTCTGAGAAATCTTGGGACCCAGATACGTGCAAGTCACTCTGTGCATGTCTGAGTTGAGGGATCTCCCAGACTTTGGTCTGCCCCTTCTTCTTCCTCCATCCCCCGAACTCTGCTGGATCCGTGGGCCACCTGTCCCATCTCAACAGGCAAGGAAAGGTAACCAGAGGTCCAAACTTTCCCAGCCAATTGGGGAAGTCCTCTCTCTCTCATTCGCATTCTCTCACTCCCCATCACTGAGCCGACACCGGAAACCCCCCCTCCCCCTTCTCCTACCGTACTTTCATTTTCCCTGCAAGCCGCTTCTGTTTGCCCCTTTTAAATCCCACCAGCCAGACCGGGACGGTGTTTCTTTGTTTTGTGTATGTGTGAAATAAAGCTGTTGCAGTTTTTATTGAACTCTTGTCTCTCTCTCTTTCTGTAATTTGGGGAGGGTAACTTAAACTGTCTGTAGTGCATACTTTCCTCAGACTGATCCTCTGGAACACGTGGAGACCCCAGTTTAAGTAATTAGACTAATTCCCCCCCAAAGTTTAAGGAACGGTAGATATTGGGTGCATTGCCCCCAGTAGCCACGAGTAGGAGGGGGTCTCCAGGTGGTGGGATGCAGCCAAAGAGAGATCTGAATGGAGGTGGGCTGGGCTGGGCAGCAACACAGCAGGGGTACACAGTGTGCTGCCCTGATATCAGTCCCCAAGGAAACAGGGACTGATAGAGTGTTGCACATAGCTGGGAAGAGTCTTCCCTCCTCCCCTCCCCACTCAGTTAATTTACGGTTGGTTTCCAGTTAAGCTCTGCAGTGTGGCTGGGGATGCAGAAACAAAGCTCAGCTCTCTGCTGAATGCAGAGGGAGGCAGCAGGCAATGAGTAGCTATTGGACTAAAGGCCAGTAGCCCGCAGTAAGTACATTTTCATTTTCTTTTCTTGATATTTTCTTGTTTTTTCAACAAGAATCCAGCCCATTTCTCAGTTCAGTCTCATTTCCCCGAATGAACAGAGAAATGCAATTCTTGTCAAAAATGAGAAACGAGTGAGAACTAAGCCGCTTTCACGCATTACCGGGGTGGCAGGGAAACGTTCATCAGAGCAATCATGGCTCACAGGAATTAGCACATGTGAGAATGAATTATTCTGCTTTAACACTTGCACGTGACAGGGTCCCTAAATGCTACTTTTACAATGACAGGTGCTCTCACAACATATAAGTGGAATAGTGCATTCTCATGTGCACTAATTTCTATCAAAACAGAGCTGCTATTGCTCTGATGGAAGTTTCTCTGTCTCCTCAGATAATGTGTGAAAGCGGCCTTAGTTTCAGACGTAGCAGCAGCAATGACATCACACTGGGATGCACAGCACCAGGGAGGGCACAGGTGCAATCATGGGCGGGTAGCTCAGAGAGGGGGGCTAAATATTGATTCGGCTAAAGCTGGACTTCTGATTAAAGTTAATCTACATTTGTAAATGGAAAGTATTTTATTAATTGATTTTAAAACTCCAAGTTAGGTTTTGCTGCATTGCATAATATATGTGTGGTTGGGGCTTAGGATCCCCACTTCCAATCTGGGGTCCTGGGGAATTAGCACCCCACCACATAAAAATCACTCTATAAATCCGTATTGGGGTTCATTTGGCCTATAATCCCTTTTTGGATTTTTCTCACAATTTAAAAATTTTGTTAGGCTTTTAGTCTTAGTTCTCCCTGCTCCCCTTTCAACCTACCCTGTCCACTGGGTAGGGACTTATCCCCCAAAGCAGGTCCCCTGTAACATACAGTCATTTCTCAAAAATCCTTCCCATCTGGGGTAATAAAGTCTCTAAAGTCCAATAGTCAATACTCTATGATCAAGGTGCAATCCCACCTCAATCTCCCTCAAAGTCTGTACAACAGTCCAGGCTGGATTCAAGTTGCCCCACAGTTAAGGGATTGATTCCTTCCTTCCGGTTCAGTAGGCTTGGTGGCCTCAGCGTTCCCCCTGTCTCCTGGTGCAGATGACAGAGTTCCTTCTCCCTTCAGAGCTCAGGATAGACTGACTCCTGCTTACTTCAGTTCTCCTTTATACAGCAGCAAGCTCCACCCATCCACGTCCTATCGTTTCTGGTTGGTTCAACCAGTCAGATGATCTCTCAGCCACTTTAGTTCAGAGTACTGCTTTTGCAACTTTAGATTCATGCCCGTCCTGGTTGGTGAAAGCCAGCCAGGAAATGTTACGGCTGTTGCTGGCTGGGGTGGTTAGTGCCTCTCTTTGGGAGGGCAGGGTGCCTTATTGCCTGAAAGAGGCTGTGGTTAGGCTCCTGCTCAAGAAACCATCTCTTGATGCTGATGCTCCTGTCAGTTATCGGCCGGTCTCTAATGTCTCCTTTTTAGGGAAGGTTATTGAATGGGCTGTGGCATGGCAGCTCCAGGAACCACACCACATCTGGACTGCACCAGTTTCCTTGACCCCTTTCAGTCTGGTTTTGGCCTGGGTATGGTACGGAGACTGCATTGGTGGCCTTGGTTGACGATCTCTGTCTGGCATTGGACCAGGGTC
>QEPC01008088.1:411794-432201 GCA_003113815.1 Sphenodon punctatus
ACACAGACACTGGCGGCGCAGCTCCAACAGTCACTCACTCTCACTGCGATTGGGGATCAAGAGGAAGAAACAAGCTACAAACACACCTGTTTATACTTAATGGTGAAGGCGGGACATGTCTCTCTAGGAAAGCCCTAGCCAATGAAATTGGGCATGTGGGTGTCGTCAGAGGGTTGATCATGCCACCGGATACCTTGTATTTCTCGCGATACCTTGTATTCCGGGTGGCGGAAACATGATAGAATTACCAGATAACCACAAAGATTCCGCAGACCACGTAAAGGGGAGTTGGCGCTGCTTATTATGGGAATCTGCACAAGTTTCGCTTCCGTTCGCCAGTTCCGATGCCGCGGTACCATTAGCGACAAACCGCAGCCGGTAGCATTAGATTGATTTTGGTTTCATTTCAGTTTTGTACCCCTCCCTGTGTTGTTTGTTGTGAGCTGTCTGTGTCACCCCCCCCCCATCCCTGTGTATGTATATACACACACAGCCGCTTAGGCGGGGAGAGCGGGATATACATTTTTTGATGTGATATATATATATATAAAGAGAGATAGATAGATTACATATTTACTACAGATAGATAGTTGTAGGAGTTAGCTTAGTTATAGAGATAGCTAGAGAATAGTGTGTAGTGATTCAGTTTTAATATTTTATAGTGTGTTTGTAGGACTAGGCCTTTGTAGATATTAGATAATATTCCAATATTCCATAGGTTTTAGAATAGTTAATAGCAGTTAGAGTTAGTATAGATATATATAATATTAGATTCCAAATATGAATAAATAAATAAATAAAAATATAAAATCTTCCTCTGCATTATTTGGGTGGGAGAAATGGAGAAGGGAATAAGGAGAGGCCAGTCTGCTGCCCATATGGCGGGCAATGCGGCACGTGGCAGAGGTGGCAGTGGCCATGCCAGCAGAGTGGCAGGCATCAACAGTAGCCCGAGCCCATCACCACACCCCAAACTGCACAGGCCTGATTTTGGGAGACAGGTTTCAGAGGCTCCCAGCAGTGGCACTAGGGGCGTGGTTTGGCGTTGCCTCCTGCCAGCATCCTCCACTGCCATGCAGGGCACTGGAAGACCTGCAGTACAGGAGGCTGCAGCTGTCTCTGCTGTGGCTGCAGGAGCAGGTGCAGGTGCTTTGGGGTCAGATGTTCATCATGGGCCACCAATGTCCCCCATTATTGATGTGATCTCCAGCAGTCCAGGGCTGGTGGATCCCACCCCAGCTGCTAGAGGCAGGGCCCAATCCCCAGGCAATGGCAGCATGGAGAGGAACAGCAGTAGCAGCAGCAGAAGCAGCAGCAGCTATGGGGGGCACAGGGAGAGTGGCAGCAGCATGGTGGGCATTCCATTAGACTCAGGGTCCCAGTACTCCCCTTCACAGGACATATCTGAGATTAGGGATAGTGAGGCAGATGCTAGTCCTGTGGAGGAGATGTCTGGTGGTGAAGTGAGAGCTGTCCCTCTGAAAGCTGTGTCACCACCATGTTCTGCCCCTCCCATCAGTGCTGTCAGCGGTGCGTCACCCGGTGTGGGCCAGAAGGCAGGAGGGCAAAAAATCCTCCGTATGTGTGCATTTTAAGTTGGTGTGGGCGGATGATCCCAGAGAGGTGCAGAGCAGTTTGTGCCAGAAGGTGGTGAAGCATGGGCAGGTCCTCACCAACCTTGGCACAATTGCCATGGCGAAGCACCTGACAGAATACCACAGCGCTGTGCTGCTAAGTGGGAAGACAGGGATGCCAGTGGGTTCCTGACTGCAGCATCCACCTCCATCAGCGGGAAAGCATCCTCAAGCAGCTACCTCTAGCAGCAGGAGCAGTATTGCTGCTAGGGGGGGAACAGCAGCAGCAGCAGCAGCAAAGGATGTGCAAAAAAACCGGGGTTCGTATGTTTGGCCGTTCGGCCCCAAAACCTAGTTTGAGTTCGGTCAAGCAGAGTTCGGACCCACTGGGAGACTTGGGGCACTCCAGAGACCTCCAGGGGTGCCCGTGGCGGCATGGCAGGCTGTCGGAGACCCAGCAGCAGAGACCAGGAAGGCTTGGTGCTTGGCACCCCAGGTTGCCCAGGCAGGCAGGCCCGGTGCTTGGCCCCTGGGGGTGCCCATGGCACCAGGGCTAGCTATCTGAGATCCAGTGGTGGCAGCAGCAGAGGCCGGGAGGGCTTGGGCTCAGTGGCTGGCCTGGCACCCCTTCTTGGCCAGGCATTGCAGGCTGGCAGGCCTCCAGTTCTACTCACTCTGTGCTGACTAGGTTCTCAATTTCTAGTCGCCATCACGGCAGGCAGTGGCTGGATGGATGGCTTGCCACGTGAATCACCATCTGGCAAGGCTACTTGACCAATTTGCAGAAGAGTTGGTTGAGATCTGGTGAGTAGGATGCCAGCCTGCAATGCCCACCCCATATGGATGCCGTGCCAGCCACCAAACCCTGGCCGGGCCTCTTCCCTGCCTGGAACGTAGGCCCCAGAACCCTGATGGTGGGTCCTGGGACAGGAGTGGCTGCCTGTTTCTTGATGCCTAAAGAACACCTAAATCTATCTAATCTAATCTAAATAAATGAAACTGTGGAGGTGAATGTGTGGAAAGAAATGGGTGAAGTAGGAGGAGGATGGCAATGGATTGGGAGGAACACAAACTGCTGGGAGAGGGAGACTTCTGAAAATGCCTGCTGACTGGATCAGTGGCTAGCTCAGAATGAATTGGAAGGGGGGAGGGCAATAACTTTTGTTACTTGCTGTGCCCACCTTACCTCAAGCCCCATTGACTCTGTGCAGCCTAGCCCCATGCCAATTGTAGACTGCAAAGCCAACGGGTGGAGGAAAAGAAGGATGGTAATTGGGCAGGCTGACTGCTAGTCCTAGCCTCTCCACCCATGACACCAGGAAGTCTGCTCCTCAGCTGCCCTGTTTTTCCCGCCCGAACGCACCTGAACTCATCTGAACGCGGCTGAAGTGTTTGGGGCTTCGGGCGTTTGGATCGGCTGAACACCAAATGCCTGAACCACGTTCGCAGATCCCAAGCAGGAGCAGCGTCAGTGCACCATGGAGGAGCTGGGGTGGGGACAGTTGCCAAGTCCATCGGCAGCTGCAGGATGTGGAGGGTGGCCTGGTTTTCAAGTGAAAACCACACTCATGTTGTGGGAAATGATAATGCTGGATGGGCAGCCCTTCTTGGTGGTCAGGGACATAGGGTTTAGGTGCCTGATTGACTTCCTGGACCCCCAGTTTAAGCTGCCCTTGTGCACCACCCTGAGTTGGCAGGTGGTGCCAGCCTTGTACCGGACTTTAAAGGAGCGGGTGAGGGAGCAGATGGCAGGGGCTGGGGGTGCCACCGTCCAGTTCACCACAGACCTGTGGTCGAGTAGGAACGTGCAGCACATCTACCTGGCAGTGACGGTGCACTGGTGGTAGGACCCGGAGGCAGCATTTGGGAGTGGCAGTAGGGGTCCTGAAGCAGGGTATAGGTGGGCCCTGCTTCAGGCAGAAGTAATGGACGGTCCCCACACGTCTTGGAACACTGAGGCAGCCCTGACCACCATGGTGAAGGAGTGGGCTACGTCAGGTGCGCCCTTCACCAAGGGGTGCATGGTGATGCACAATGCGGCCAACATATTGAGGGCAGTCCATGAGGGGGGCTTCACCAGCATCCCTTGCGCCACACACACCCTTCACCTGGTGGTCAGGGATGCTCTGGGCTTGGGGGAGAAGGGGATTGGGGCTGGCACCCTTAGCTCCCTGATCGAGCAGTGGAGGAAGCTGGTCGGCAATGACCTACTACGAGTGAAGCAGGCAGAGCAAGGCTCCCGAGTGCACCAGATAGCACAGGATGTGTCCACCAGGTGAAATTCTACATTCCTGATGCTTGAGTGGCTTCTCGAGCAGAAAGCTGCCTTGCATCAGGTGCAACTGGGTGACTGACAGCAGGGCACAATGGAGTGGAATGGGACATCCTGTCACAAATGGTCTTCATCCTGAAACCATTCCTGGCTGTGACAGAGACCATCAGGTCCTCCACGGCCACCATCAGCCAGCTGACCCCTGTGGTCCAGAGTCTCCTGAGGAGGCTGGAGGAGATTCTCCAGGGGTGGGATTGTGGCCCTCAAGGCAAGAAGCTGGCAGATGAGGCGGTTGCCCTGGTGTGGCAGCTTAAGGCAGGGTTGAAGGCATGGTTCGATGAGCTCCTGCAGCGGGAGGAATATGTCTTGGCAACCATGCTGGACCCAAGGGTCAAGGGCAGCGTGGCACGCCAGACACAGCTCTATGGCCACTGGAAGGGTGAGCTGGTGGAGAGGGTCCGGCAGGCGGAAAGGGCTCTGGAGAGTGCGCAGCAGCAGAAGCAGGATGCCCCTGGGGATGGTGGGAGTGAGAGCAGCCACCCCTTTCAGCCGGCAGGGTCTATCCCTGCCCCCAGCCCTTGCAGTAGCAGCACCAGCAGCAGACTGAGCAGCAGCAGCACCTCTATTGCCAGCAGCAGCAGCTCATATGTACAGGCCACTCTGGCGAGCATGGGCTCATGCACAGCAGGGCAGGCAGCATGGCTGAGGGCAGTGGTGGAGGTGGTGCCCAAGCAGAGTTACATTTATTTATTTTATTTATTTTATAAATTTGTACCCCGCCCCTCCTGCGAACAGCCCTGGGCAGCTTCCAGCAATAAAATACCATACATAAAAACAATTTAAAATCATCAATAACAATATAAAATTATTAAAACAGGGCTCAGGGCCTTCATTTAAACAATAATAAATAAGGTGGGGGAGCTAAAAAAAACACCTTACCCCACCCTCCCACCCTCCCCAAAGGCCTGGGCGAACAGCCAGGTTTTACAACTTCGCCGGAAAGTCAACAGGCTGGGGGAGTATAACAGCATCTCAGCAGCAGTGGAGAGCTACCTGGAAGAGGAGCCGTGCATTGAACCCAGTAGCGATCTTTTGGCCTACTGGACCGGCAAGATCAATGTGTGGCCGGCCCTGTTGAAAGTGGCTAAGGGTCTGTTGTCCTGCCCACCAACGAGTATCCCCAGCGAGCAGGTGTTCCTTATGGCAGGGGACATTTGCTCGCCGCACCGCCTAAGACTGGGGGTCAAGTTCATGGAGCAATTACTTTTCATCAAGGTCAACCTTCCACTGCAGGGATTCCCCGAGCTACCCCTGGACATGGATTGATGGTGCAGTGGCACATGCCATTCCATGCCAGGGGCAGTCTTGGGACGGGGCTCCTCCTCAATCTGGGCTGCTGAGGTGCTGTCCCTCCCTGCCTCTCTCTCTCTCTCTCTCTCTCTCTCTCTCTCTCTCTCTCTCTCTCTCTNTGAAGTAGGAGGAGGATGGCAATGGATTGGGAGGAACACAAACTGCTGGGAGAGGGAGACTTCTGAAAATGCCTGCTGACTGGATCAGTGGCTAGCTCAGAATGAATTGGAAGGGGGGAGGGCAATAACTTTTGTTACTTGCTGTGCCCACCTTACCTCAAGCCCCATTGACTCTGTGCAGCCTAGCCCCATGCCAATTGTAGACTGCAAAGCCAACGGGTGGAGGAAAAGAAGGATGGTAATTGGGCAGGCTGACTGCTAGTCCTAGCCTCTCCACCCATGACACCAGGAAGTCTGCTCCTCAGCTGCCCTGTTTTTCCCGCCCGAACGCACCTGAACTCATCTGAACGCGGCTGAAGTGTTTGGGGCTTCGGGCGTTTGGATCGGCTGAACACCAAATGCCTGAACCACGTTCGCAGATCCCAAGCAGGAGCAGCGTCAGTGCACCATGGAGGAGCTGGGGTGGGGACAGTTGCCAAGTCCATCGGCAGCTGCAGGATGTGGAGGGTGGCCTGGTTTTCAAGTGAAAACCACACTCATGTTGTGGGAAATGATAATGCTGGATGGGCAGCCCTTCTTGGTGGTCAGGGACATAGGGTTTAGGTGCCTGATTGACTTCCTGGACCCCCAGTTTAAGCTGCCCTTGTGCACCACCCTGAGTTGGCAGGTGGTGCCAGCCTTGTACCGGACTTTAAAGGAGCGGGTGAGGGAGCAGATGGCAGGGGCTGGGGGTGCCACCGTCCAGTTCACCACAGACCTGTGGTCGAGTAGGAACGTGCAGCACATCTACCTGGCAGTGACGGTGCACTGGTGGTAGGACCCGGAGGCAGCATTTGGGAGTGGCAGTAGGGGTCCTGAAGCAGGGTATAGGTGGGCCCTGCTTCAGGCAGAAGTAATGGACGGTCCCCACACGTCTTGGAACACTGAGGCAGCCCTGACCACCATGGTGAAGGAGTGGGCTACGTCAGGTGCGCCCTTCACCAAGGGGTGCATGGTGATGCACAATGCGGCCAACATATTGAGGGCAGTCCATGAGGGGGGCTTCACCAGCATCCCTTGCGCCACACACACCCTTCACCTGGTGGTCAGGGATGCTCTGGGCTTGGGGGAGAAGGGGATTGGGGCTGGCACCCTTAGCTCCCTGATCGAGCAGTGGAGGAAGCTGGTCGGCAATGACCTACTACGAGTGAAGCAGGCAGAGCAAGGCTCCCGAGTGCACCAGATAGCACAGGATGTGTCCACCAGGTGAAATTCTACATTCCTGATGCTTGAGTGGCTTCTCGAGCAGAAAGCTGCCTTGCATCAGGTGCAACTGGGTGACTGACAGCAGGGCACAATGGAGTGGAATGGGACATCCTGTCACAAATGGTCTTCATCCTGAAACCATTCCTGGCTGTGACAGAGACCATCAGGTCCTCCACGGCCACCATCAGCCAGCTGACCCCTGTGGTCCAGAGTCTCCTGAGGAGGCTGGAGGAGATTCTCCAGGGGTGGGATTGTGGCCCTCAAGGCAAGAAGCTGGCAGATGAGGCGGTTGCCCTGGTGTGGCAGCTTAAGGCAGGGTTGAAGGCATGGTTCGATGAGCTCCTGCAGCGGGAGGAATATGTCTTGGCAACCATGCTGGACCCAAGGGTCAAGGGCAGCGTGGCACGCCAGACACAGCTCTATGGCCACTGGAAGGGTGAGCTGGTGGAGAGGGTCCGGCAGGCGGAAAGGGCTCTGGAGAGTGCGCAGCAGCAGAAGCAGGATGCCCCTGGGGATGGTGGGAGTGAGAGCAGCCACCCCTTTCAGCCGGCAGGGTCTATCCCTGCCCCCAGCCCTTGCAGTAGCAGCACCAGCAGCAGACTGAGCAGCAGCAGCACCTCTATTGCCAGCAGCAGCAGCTCATATGTACAGGCCACTCTGGCGAGCATGGGCTCATGCACAGCAGGGCAGGCAGCATGGCTGAGGGCAGTGGTGGAGGTGGTGCCCAAGCAGAGTTACATTTATTTATTTTATTTATTTTATAAATTTGTACCCCGCCCCTCCTGCGAACAGCCCTGGGCAGCTTCCAGCAATAAAATACCATACATAAAAACAATTTAAAATCATCAATAACAATATAAAATTATTAAAACAGGGCTCAGGGCCTTCATTTAAACAATAATAAATAAGGTGGGGGAGCTAAAAAAAACACCTTACCCCACCCTCCCACCCTCCCCAAAGGCCTGGGCGAACAGCCAGGTTTTACAACTTCGCCGGAAAGTCAACAGGCTGGGGGAGTATAACAGCATCTCAGCAGCAGTGGAGAGCTACCTGGAAGAGGAGCCGTGCATTGAACCCAGTAGCGATCTTTTGGCCTACTGGACCGGCAAGATCAATGTGTGGCCGGCCCTGTTGAAAGTGGCTAAGGGTCTGTTGTCCTGCCCACCAACGAGTATCCCCAGCGAGCAGGTGTTCCTTATGGCAGGGGACATTTGCTCGCCGCACCGCCTAAGACTGGGGGTCAAGTTCATGGAGCAATTACTTTTCATCAAGGTCAACCTTCCACTGCAGGGATTCCCCGAGCTACCCCTGGACATGGATTGATGGTGCAGTGGCACATGCCATTCCATGCCAGGGGCAGTCTTGGGACGGGGCTCCTCCTCAATCTGGGCTGCTGAGGTGCTGTCCCTCCCTGCCTCTCTCTCTCTCTCTCTCTCTCTCTCTCTCTCTCTCTCTCTCTCTCTCTNTGCCTTCCCTACTGCCTCTCATCCCATGATGCCTGTCTTCCCGCCCTGGTTACCAAGCTCGAACTCTGCCTTAGCCTGCCTTCCACCGCTCATGCCATGATATCTGTCTGCCCGCAGTGGTTGCCAAGCTTGAACCCTGCCTCAGCCTGTCTTCTGCTGCTCATGCCAAGGTGCCTGTCTGCCCGCACTGTTTGCCATGATCAAAGCCTGCCTCAGCCTGCCTTCCGCTGCTCATACCACGCTGCCTGTCTGCCGTCCCAGGTTGCCAAGATCAAAGCCTGCCTCAGCCTGCCTTCCAATGCTCATGCCACGCTGCCTGTCTGCCCGTGCAGGTTGCCAAGATCAAAGCCTGCCTCAGTCTGCCTTCCAATGCTCATGCCATGCTGCCTGTCTGCCTGTCCTGTGGGCAAAGCTTGAACCCTGCCTCCATCTGCCTTCCGATGCTCATGCCAAAGTGCCTGTCTGCCCACCCTGTGGGCAAAGCTGAAGCCCTGCCCGAACCTGCCTGCCTCTCACGCCAATGTGCCTGTCTGCCTACCCTGGCAACCCTGGGTGAAGTGCCCCACTGGCCTGGTAATCTCGCTGCTGCTGTCTGCTGGTCCATGGGTGCTCTGCCCTGGCAAATCCAAATGTGCCCATGCAATCCTGCTGCTGCCATCAGCTGCTGTATGGGAGCTCTTCCCTGGCAAATTCTACCATTCTGGCTCCATGGGTGCTGCGCACAGGCAAATCCTGCTGCTGCCATCTCTGCTGTTCCACGGGTTCTGTGCTCTGGCAATCCAGTGTCCGCTGCTGCTGCCGCCTCTGCTGTGCCAATAGCTCTGTGCCCTGGTCATCCAATCTGTGCTGCTGCTGCTGCCTCTGCTGTGACATGGGTAGCGTGCCCAGGCAATCCAATGTCTGCCACTGCTGCCAGTGTGCCTCTGCTGTGCCATGGGCTCTGTGCCCTGGCAATCCAATTAGCGCTGCTGCTGCCTCTGCTGTGCCACAGGTTCTGTGCCCTGGCAATCCAATTTGCACTGCTGCTGCCTCTGCGGTGCCACGGGTACTGTGCCCTGGCAATTGAATCTCTGCTGCTTCTGCTTCTGCTGCCTCTGCTGTGCCATGGGTACTGTGCCCTGTAATCAAATCTTTGCTGCTGCTGCTGCTCCTGAATGTTGCCTCTGTGGTGCCATGGGTACTGTGTTCTGGCAATCAAATCTCCACTGCTGCTGCTTCTTGTGCCTCTGCTGTGCCACAGGTACTATGCCCCAGAAATACAATGTCTGGTACTGGGTGGCCACATGATTCACCATCGGGCAAGACTTGATCAATTTAGAGTAGAGCTTCTTGAGATCGGTCGAGTAGGATGCAAGCCTGCAATGCCCAGCCAAGTAGGTGTGCCAGCCACCAAGCCCTGGCCGGGCCTCTGCCGCTGCTCCACCAATGCCAGCCAGCCTGAAATGCCCAGCCAAGGATGGGTACCAGCCGCAGTTACTGTGCCCTGGCAATCGAATGTCTGCTGCTGCTGCTGCTGCTGGTACTACATGTCAGTCATTTTCTCCTCACTCTTGTAGATGGGCATAACTCGGTTGAGTGTGCCGGCGGGCTGGGTGAACGTGAGATTCACTACCGGGAAAGGCTTGACCAATTTGCAGTAGAGCTTCTTAAGATCGGTCAAGTATGATGCCAGCCTCCAATTCCAGGCCAAGTAGGGATGCCAGTCACCAAGCCCTGGCTGGCCAACGTCTGCCACTGCTGAATGATGCCTTTGCTGTGCCACGGCAATCACAGATTAGAATCTCAGATCAGAATTGATTTATTGAACAGCTAGAGAATTAACATTCAAGCTGAATTGGTGTACAGAAACCAGAAAAATGAGAATTAATTAAAACAGGAAACCAGTTTAATGATAAGTCTGGAAAGGTCTGCTGTTACACAGAGACTGTCCACAATGATCCCGTAGCCTGAATGCATTATAAATCTTCACCTGCTTTAAGAAAAATTATATCGGATCAATTGGATGAAATGCAATCTGATGTCTGCTACTGTCCCCTGGCCATCCAATGTCTGCTGCTGCTGCCAGTGCCACCTCTGCTGTCTGTGCCATGGGTTCTGCTACCAGGCAATCCAATGTCCACTGCTGCTGCCAATGCTGCCTCTGCTGTCTGTGCCATGGGTTCTGTGCTCCAACAATCCAATGTCAGCTGCTGCTGCCAATGCTGCCTCTGATGTGCCATGGGTTCTGCTACTGTGCCATCCAATGTCTGCTGCTGCTGCCGATGCTGTCTGTGCCATGGGTTCTGTGCACCAGGCAATCCAATGTCAGCTGCTGCTGCCAATGCTGCCTCTGCTGTCTGTGCCATTGGCTCTGCTACTGGGCAATCTAATGTCCGCTGCTGCTGACAGCCTGCCAATGCTGCCTCTGCTGTCTGTGCCATGGGTTCTGTGCCCGGGCAATCCAATGTCTGCTGCTGCTGCCACCTCTGCTGTGCCATGGGTTCTGTGCCCGGGCAATCCAATGTCCACTGCTGCTGCTGACGCTGCTGCCTCTGTTGTGCCATGGGTTCTGTGCCCCAGCAATCCAATGTCAGTTGCTGCTGCCTATGCTGTCTCTACTGTCTGTGCCATGGGTTCTGCTACCAGGCAATCCAATGTCCACTGCTGCTGACAGTGCTGCCTCTGCTGTCTGTGTCATGGGTTCTGTGCTTGGTAGGAGTGGGAATTCCGGTTCTCCCAAGATCCGATATTGCCGGTATTTGGATGTTTCAGCTTAATCCGATAAATCCAATATTTACTTGTACTAGCATATCAGATTTTTAACATTGGCCGTGGTACCGGATTTTTTACATTGCGGCCATTGAAGTCAATAGCCGCAATGTAAAAAATCCAGTACTGTGGCAAAAATCCGGTATGCCGATACTGGTAAATCCAGTATCTGGGAGATCTGATACCGGTACATCCAGTATCCGGTATTCTCCCCGGTGTCCCGCCCCTAATGCCTGAGCAATCCAATGTCTGCTGCTGCTGCCAATGCTGCCTCTGCTGTCTGTGCCATGGGTTCTGTGCCTGGGAAATCCAATGTCCGCTGCTGCTGTCACTGCTTCCTCTGCTGTGCCATGGGTTCTGTGCCTGGGCAATCCAATGTCTGCTGCTGCTGCCGCTGCTGCCTCTGCTGTGTCATGGGTTCTGTGCCCCAGGCTGGACTACTGCAATGCGCTCTACATGGGGCTGCCCTTGTTCCTGGTTCAGAGGCTGCAGTTAGTGCAGAATGCAGTGGCCTGGCTCCTGTCGGGGATGGGTCGATGGGAACATATAACACCTGTGCTCCCGTCTCTGCACTGGTTGCCAATAGCATGCCGAGCCAGGTTCAAGGTATTGGTGTTAATCTATAAGGCCCTTCATGGTCTGGGCCCCTCATACCTTAGGGACCACCTCGCCCTCTGTGCCCCAGAGCAGCTCCTTCGGTCTGTTGGGAGTGCCTTCTTGGAGGTCCCCCGTGTTAAGTGGGGGGCCACAAGGGAGAGGCCATTCTTGGTGGCCGGGCCACGCTTTTGGAATTCCCTCCCAGAGGAAGCTTGCCTGGCCCCAAGTCTTTTAACATTCCGGCGAGTTTGTAAAACCTGGCTGTTTGCCCAGGCCTTTGGGGAGGGGGCGGGAGGGGGGTTAGGGTTTTTATCTCTGCCCTACCCTTATTTATTGTTTTTTTTGTCCTAGCCCTGTTTTAACTATTTGTATGTTTATGATTGTTTTAAATTTTATATTATTGTACTTTTTATGTTTTAGCTGCCCTGAGTTGTTTTCAGGAAGGGCATGATATAAATTGATAAAATAAATAAATACATAAATAAATAAATAAATCCAATGTCTGCTGCTGCTGCCACTGCTGCCTCTGCTGTGCCATGGGTTCTGTGCCCTGGAAATCTAATGTCAGTTGCTGCTGCTGCTGCTGCTGCTGCTGCTGCTGCCTCTGCTGCACCATGGGTTCTGTGTCCTGGAAATCCAATGTCAGCTTGTTGAGATCCAGCTAGTAGGATGCAAGCCTGCCATGCCTGGCCAAGTGGAAGTGCCAGCCACTAAGCCCTGGCCGGGCCTCTGCCACTGCTCCACCAATGCCTGGCAGCCTGAAATGCCCATCCAAGGATGGGTGTCAGCAACCAAGTCCAAAGCCTTCCTGCCTCTGCTGCTGCTGCTGCTGCTGCCGCTGGGTCTCAGATGGCCAGTCATGGTGCCACGGGCACCCCCACAGGCCAAGCGCTGAGTCTGCATGCTCGGGCAACCCGGGGTGCCAAGCCCCAAGCCTTCCTGGTCTCTGCTGCTGCTGCTGCTGCTGCTGTGTCTCTGATAGCCTGCCATGGTCACCCCTGGAGTGCCCCAAGCCTCCAGGCAGCTGAACTTTCTGAACGTTTGGAGGGGTCCGAACTCCACAGGACTGAACCCACGAACCCGAACTAAGTTTTCACTCTATTCTGTTCACACATCCCTATTAAATTAAAGTATGTGAGGGAGAGTGCGCCGGTGGTGAGAGCAGTGGGGTCCAAAGTGCTCAGAGTCCTCCAGCCCAAGTGAAAATATCTAAATAAAGGATCCAAAAGCAGAAAAGAAAAGACTTCCCTATGCGCAGGAGGGGGTAAGTAGGTCCCTGAAGTGCAGAAGGACCCAGAGAAATAATATAGTTACATTTTGCTCACCCTGGTCTCCTCTGGCTTGCCTACAAGAAAAATTTCCTGTGCAAGGGAAAATAGTGGCTGCAAAGCAGCAGGACACCGCATAGAGCCATAAGAGCCCTAAGGAGCCTGGGGGCTCCAAAACCTTTGAAGACATTCTAGTGGCCATAAAAGAGGACTCAATAGTGGCTAGAGGAGAGCAAGGAAAGTTCCTAACAGAGATCAACGAGATGAAGCAGTCTTGGGAGAGCAGGGGAATAAGTGGGTGGACATGGTCTCTAAAAGAGTGGATGTAACTGAGGAACGGGTAAGTGCCATGGAACATAAGTGCTTACAAGCTGAAGGTGTCAGTGAAGAATTTGCCAAGTCCCTAAAATCTCTTCAAGACAAATGTGAGGACTTGGAGAACCAGTCCCGCCAAGATACTTTAAGGATCATAGGTCTAGAGGAGGGCTTGGAGCACCCTAATCCCAGAGAGTTTGTGAAGTTTTAATTGCATAGCTCTTCCCTGAGGAGGAATCTTTGCAAGATATTGTAATTGATAGGGCACATAGAGGGCTGCAGCCCAGAGCCAGAGATGGAGACAGACCCCATGCGATAATTGTGAAATTCAGAAACTATCCTATTAAGGACCTGATCCTTAAGAAAGGGAGGGCAGCACAGAGGTTAAAATATCTATATTGTGATATAAGAATTGTCCCTGATTTTTCAAGTGAAACAGCAGCCAAGCGCTGCAGATGGTACAAATACATGGGTATCCTAAAAGAAAGAGGATTCAAGCTTCAGCTGTGGCTACTGGCATGATTTACTTTCCTCTGTAATGGCCAATGAAAATTCTATTCGGATACAGAAGAACAGCTATAGAAAGGCCCAGGGAGTTTGCCTGAACTCAGAGGAACTAATCAAGTTGAAGTTAACACTGTTTAGGAAGAAACAGAGGTCTCCTATCTGGATAGAGAAGGAAGAGTAAATGACTTTTCAGGAAGTAAAACTGTGAATTGAGACTTTGTGTTTTATTACATGAAAATGGATCCTTTCGAAGATGATTGATAACTAACAAGAGATATATTATTGTGAAACAGGTATTACCCTTGGTGACGGGTTTACAGGGCTCCCAAGTCATACCAACATAACTGTTTTATAAGTGTAGGCATGGAGGCCTTTTATAAGTGTAGGCCAACACTCATATAGATGGGAGTCCAGTTTAAAGAACTTACTGGAGAAGTTAAAGATAAAGAGAATTAAGAGAGCAGGTCATCTTTTCAAAGGTGACAAATTTTTTTTACTAAGCCAGACTTTGAGATGTTGGCTGACATTAAGATTAATTTTTTGGGTTATGGACAAATTAAAAGTATTATTAATAATCTGGAAAGGTGATTTTTTTTTAGTAAAGTGCCTGTTCCCTTAGAGAGAATACTTTTTGAACCAGCAACACCCTAAACATTTGCTTTCTAGAATTTATCAAGAGCTCAAAAAATTGGAAATGGAACAGATCTGGTCTCATATGAGAAGTTGCTCTAGATCTTTTGGGGTGATTAAACTTATAATGTGTTATTACCTCACCTAGCAGAGGCTTTTTCAAATGAAAATTTCTAAGGACAAATTATGCTGGAGGCAGTGTGGGGAAGTAAAACCTTACCTGACCTATTGGTGGGGGTGCCCAATTATCCAGTCATTCTGGAAAATTATAAAAGCCACTAATCTATTCCTCCCCTTCTGGGCAGATATAGCTTTATTGGGCCTATTCGCCAAATTGCTATTGCCGAACTATTATAAAGCGGCTTATAACCAATTAATCCTGTCAGGAATTCATAGCATAGCCTGTAAATGGAAAGACCCTAATGGGTCTACGGAAAAGGACTGGCTAAATAGGATATGATTCATGCACTCCATTGAGAAAATGCTGGTGGATATTGGAGGGGGATCTTCAATTCTTTATGAGTACGTAGGACCCTTGTGTAAAGGCCATCAAAGGTGATGCAGAAGAACACGGTCTCTTGTAATAGGGATATTAGTGCTGGGAGAAGGTTAATTGATTGCATTAAAGTATGTTATTATAGGAGTTATGCTTTTTGTCCTCTAGTAGAAGCACTGCGGATTATTGGTTATATTACTATTTTATTTTGTTTTTGTTTCTGTATTCTACATAGGACACTGGAACGGAATCCTTGGTACAAGTAATTTGCTATTGTAGTAATGTTACACTCTGGGAGTGCATTTTGTACTATGTGGATTTTTTTGATAAAATAGTGTGTTTTTTAAAAAAAGGATGTACTTGCAGCTGATATGTGATTATTGCATTGAATACTTGAAGGAATTAGAACTATACACTTGAGAGAAAAATACATGATACACTAAGGAAGACAATGTCCCTTTTTCAGCATAGGGAAATACAGGCCGTTTTTACACGGATGGGGTGGGTGGGGGGATGGGTGTTGTGGTGCAGTGTGTGTGTGTGTGTCCTTTTACATGGACACCCACCCACGGGGCCTCCTCCGGTTTTCCAGAGGGCGCCATAGGTGGGTGATGGGTGGAAATGGGTGTCAGTGGGTGTTGTGCGGGAGCACGCACCCTCCCCATCCATCCCCTGTGGTGTTCGCATGGACAAACACCAAGCGAATACCCATCTCCCCACCCACTGGTGGTCATTTACACAGATGCCCACAGCACACTCAACTAAACACCAAGTGGTGGGTGGGTGGGTTCCATGTAAAAACGGTCGTAGTCACCCTAATTTTAGGGCAATTTTATTTTCCTTCCAAAAATGTAAATGAGAGTGGTTTTGATATACTAGGCTTGGTAAAACCTTTTAAAAAAATAAAATAATAATCACAAAGAGCCTACCTTAAAAGAATTTGGCAGTTTCCCTTAGGGATGGGCGAACAGATCGCGGTTTGGATTCGGCCATTCGGTTCGGTCTGGATCAGTTCGACAATTCAGTTCAGCCGTTTGGTTTGTTCGCCGGGTTCGGGTTCGGCCATTCAGTTCGGTTCAGGTGTTTGGAAAATGGCTCTTTGTATGAGGAATGATGGCCCCAGACCCATGATGGTGGGTCCTGGGGATAAGGTGGCAGCTTCTAGGTATTGGCCACAGCCCTCCCTGCCTGTAACCTGGCCCCAGAACCCTGACGGCTGTCCTGAGTCTGGCGTGGCTGTTTCTTGATGCTGTGGAATAACATCGCCTCCATGCAAGGAATAATGGCCCGAGAACCCGTGGCACAGACAGCATGGGCAGCATTGGTAGCAGCAGCAGACATTGGTTGCTAGGGTACAGAACCCTTGGCACAGATGGCATATAGGCCTGGCCTGGGTGCCTTTGGCACCAGCACACAGTGGGTTGCCAGGGTACAGAACCCTTGGCACAGATGGCATATAGGCCTGGCCTGGGGGCCATTGGCAGCAGCACCAGCAGACATTGGTTGCCAGGGTAAAGAAGTCTTGCCACAGACAGCATATAGGCCTGGACTGGGGGCCATTGACACCAGCAGACATTGGTTGCCAGGGTACAGAACCCTTGGCACAGACAGCATATAGGCCTGAGAGCCATTGGCACTAGCAGCAGCAGACATTGGTTGCCTGGGCAGGCAGTCAGGTGATGTGGCATGAGCAGCAGTCAGGAAGACTGAGGCAGGGTTCGAGCTTTGCAACCTGGGTGGCGAGCAGGCAGGCAGCGTGGCATGAGAGACAGTAGGGCAGGCGGGCTTGGGCAGGCTTTGAGCTATGCAACCTGGGTGGACAGACAGGCACCTTGGCATGGTAGGCAGGAAGGTGGACTGAGACATGCTGAGCTTGGTGGCAAGCTGGGAGGAAGATAGGCAGCGTGGCATGGGAGACAGTAGGGCAGGCAGGCTGGGGCATTGGCAGCAGGGCACTCAGATAGGCTAGCACTGTGCAGCACGAGAGAGTGAGAGCCAGTCAGTGTCACATAGGTGGGTTGAGATCTTGTAGCCATAGGTCAGCTGGCAGGCTTACAGTTTGTTTCCCAATGCCACCCTGCATCATGAGGTCAGTCAGAAAAGGCGGCTGAGGCCATCTAGTATGAGAGAGAGAGAGAGAGAGAGAGAGAGAGAGAGAGAGAGGCAGAGAGAGAGGCAGGGCGGGTGCCAGGCATTGGGAGGGAGGGACAGCACCTCAGAAGCACAGGAGCAGTAACCCTATCCCAGATTGAGGAGGAGGAGGATCCCTGTCCCAAGACTGCCCCTGGCATGGGATGGTGCATGCCATTGCACCATCACTCCTTGCCCAGGGGCAGCTCGGGAAATCCCAGCAGCAGAAGGTTCACCTTTAGGAACAACGACTCCTCCACCAATTTGACCCCCAGTCTCAGGCAGTGCAGGGAGTAAATGTCCCCCACCACAGAGAACACCCGCTCACTGGAGACTCTGGTTGGTGGGCAGGACAGGATACTCTTGGTCACTTTTGACAGGGCCGGCCACAAGTTGGCCTTGCCAGCCCAGTAGGCCAAGGGATCGCTGCTGGGATCAGTGCATGGCTCCTCCTCCAGGTAGGTCTCCACTGCTGCTGAGGCACCATCATACTCCCTCTGGTAGCTCTGGGTGGGCATCACCTGCCTCACTACCCTCAGCCATGTTGCTTGCCCTTTTGTGTTGGGCTCCATGCTCCCCAGAGTGGCCTGCACACAGGAGGAGCTGCTGGCACTAGTAGGGGTACTGCTGCTGCTGCTCGTCCTGCTGCTGGTGCTGCTGCTACCGCTAGGGTTGGAGGCAGGGATAGACCCAGATGACTGGAAGGGGTTGCTTCTTCCACTCCCACCATACCAAGGGGTGTCCTGCTGCATGGCCCGCTCTGCCTGCCAGACCTTCTGCACCAGCGTACCCTTCCAGAGGCCATAGACCGCTGTCTCACGTGCCATGTGCCCTTGATCCTGGGGTCCAGCATGGTTGCCAGGACATATTCCTCCCGGTGCAGTAGCTCATCAAAGCATGCACTCAGCCCCGCCTTCAGCTTCTGTGCCAGGTCAAGCGCCTCATTGGAGATCTTCCTGCTCGGAGGGCCACAATCCTGTCCCCCAATAATCTCGTCTAGGCTCCTCTTGAGACTATGGACCAGCGGGGTCACCTGGCTGAGGATGGCGGTGGAGCTGCTCACGTTCTCCATCACAACCAGGAATGGTCTCAGGACGAAGACCGTCTGAGAAATCATCTCCCATTCCTCCCTGTTGTACCTTGGAGGTGCCTCAATATCTGTCTTCAGTTCCACCTGATTCAGGGCGGCTTTCTGCTCAAGAAGCTGCTTGAGCATCAGGAAGGTAGAATTCCACCTGGTGGAGACATCCTGTATGAGCTGGTGCACCGGGGACCCTTGCTCATCCTGCTTCTCCCGGAGGAGCTTGCTGCCCTTCATGCTGAGGTTGAAGAACCCCGCCAGCTTCCTCTCCTGGTTGACCAGGGAGCTAAGGGTGACTGGCCCAATCCCCTTCTCCCCCAAGCCCAGAGCATCCTTGACCACAAGATGGAGGGTGTGTGCATCGGAAGTGATGCTTGTGAAGCCCCCGTCACGGACTGCCTTGAGTATATTGGCCGCGTTGTCTGTGACCACACACCCCTTGGTGAAGGCCGTGCCTGGCGTGACCCACTCCTCACCATGGTGGCCAGGGCTGCCTCGAGGTTTCTTGAGGTGTGGGAGCTGTACATGACTTGTGCCTGAAGCAGGGCCCACCTGTACCCTGCTTCAGGACCCCTCCTGCCACTGCCAAGCGCTGCCTCTTGGTCCTGCCACCAGTGTGCAGTCACTGCCAGGTAGGCGTGCTGGGTGTTTCTGGTGGACCACAGGTCAGTGGTGAAGTGGACAGTGCCCCCCCCCAGCCCCTGTCAGCTGCTACCTCACCCAATCCTTCAAAGCCCTGTAGAGCTGTGGCACCACAGTCCAACTCAGGGTGGAGCGGGAAGAGAGCTTAAAGTTGGGGTCAGGAACCCAATCAGCCCCTGGAAGCCCTTGTCCTCCACAATTGAGAAGGGCTGCCCATCCAGGGCAATCATCTCGGGCAACAGGAGCTTCGCTTTATCTTGGAAGCCAGTGCCACGGCGCCCTGCCGATGGCCTTGACAGATCCCCCCACCCTAACTCCTCCATGGTGGACTGACAGCGCTGCTGGGGAGGCTTCTGCTGATGTTCTGCCCCCCTAGCAGGAGGAATACTGCTGCTGCTGCTAGAGGCAGCGGTTGGTGCTGGTGCAGGACGCGTGCCTGCTGAAGGAACCGGGCGCCTGGCCGCTGCAGTCGGGAACCCGCTTTCATCCACTATTTCCCCTGACTTCCCACTGAGCAGCAGAGCACTGTGGCATGAGTTTAGGTGCCTTGCCATTGCCAGGTTGCTGAGCACCTGCCCATGCTTTTCCACCTTTTTGCACACAGTGCACTGCACCTCTCTGGGATCATCTGCCCGCACCTGCTTGAAATGATCCCAGACTGAGGATTCTTTCCCCCCTCCTTCCTTATGGCCCACCCCAGGTGACACACTGCTGCTAGCGCTGCTGGGAGGGGGAGAACTTGGTGGCTCTGGCGACACAGCTCTGGGAGGAGGCTCAGCCATCGCCTCAGCTGCAGACATCTCCTCTGCGGCACTAGTGTCTGCCTCTGACTCACTGTTGTCCGCGATCACAGTGATGTCCCATGAAGGGGAGTACTGGGACCCTGAGGCTAGACAGCCCGTGCCTGCCATGCTTCTGGCACTCTCCCTGTGCCCCCCTCTGTAGCTGCTAGTGCTGCTGTTGCTGCTCCTCTCCCAACTAACATTGCCCAGGGATTGGGCCCTGCCTCTAGCAGCCGGGGTGGGATCCACCAGCTCTGGACTGCTGGGGATTGCCTCGACAGTGGGGGACATTGGTGGCCCTGGAGGAACATCGGAAGCAGCACCAGCACCTGTTCCAGAACCAGCAGAGACAGACGCAGCCTCATGTACTGCAGGCCTTCCAGTGCCGTGTGTGGCAGTGGAGGAGGGCACTGCCAGGAGGCGACACTGAGCCACTGACGCCTGGGGCCCTAAAGCAGGCCTGCTGAGTTTGGGGCGTGGTGATGTGCTCGAGCTATTGCTTCTGCCTGCTGCCACTCCCCTGGCATGGCCCCTGACACCTCTGGGACGTGCCCCATTGCCTCCCGTACAGGGAGCAGACCGGCCTCTCCATTTCTCCCACTAAAAGAATGCAGAAATATTTTATAAAAACAATTTTTTTATTTTTTTATTTAAATTTCTTAATCTAATATTATATATCTATCTCTACACTAAATCTAACTGCTATTAACTATTCTATAACCTACTGAACTAAATGGAATATCCTAATAATTAATGACACAGACCTTGTCCTACTACAAACACACTGTATCTCTATCTCTCTCTATAACTAAGCTATCTACTATGTATATCTGCCTAGTATATCTATATTACACAGGGGGAAACACAAAGAACACAGGGAGGGGTACAAAACCGAAATGAAAATCAATCTAATAATAAATAATCCTACTCTAAATAAATCCAAATTTTAAAACAGGGGAAGGGAATCAGGGATGGAATAAGAGGGAGAGGGAAATGATTCAATGGAGGGGGGAGGGAGGAAGGAAGACTGAACACAGGGAACACAGAGAGGGGTAAAAACAAAAAATAACACCTAAATCTATCTAATCTAAGTTAAATAAATGATAATATGGAGGTAGATGGGTTGGATGGGTGAAATAGGAGGTGGATTGCAATGGATTGAGGAGAACAAAACTGCTGGGAAAG
>QEPC01008088.1:432301-456752 GCA_003113815.1 Sphenodon punctatus
GCCTCTTGGTCCTGCCACCAGTGTGCAGTCACTGCCAGGTAGGCGTGCTGGGTGTTTCTGGTGGACCACAGGTCAGTGGTGAAGTGGACAGTGCCCCCCCCCAGCCCCTGTCAGCTGCTACCTCACCCAATCCTTCAAAGCCCTGTAGAGCTGTGGCACCACAGTCCAACTCAGGGTGGAGCGGGAAGAGAGCTTAAAGTTGGGGTCAGGAACCCAATCAGCCCCTGGAAGCCCTTGTCCTCCACAATTGAGAAGGGCTGCCCATCCAGGGCAATCATCTCGGGCAACAGGAGCTTCGCTTTATCTTGGAAGCCAGTGCCACGGCGCCCTGCCGATGGCCTTGACAGATCCCCCCACCCTAACTCCTCCATGGTGGACTGACAGCGCTGCTGGGGAGGCTTCTGCTGATGTTCTGCCCCCCTAGCAGGAGGAATACTGCTGCTGCTGCTAGAGGCAGCGGTTGGTGCTGGTGCAGGACGCGTGCCTGCTGAAGGAACCGGGCGCCTGGCCGCTGCAGTCGGGAACCCGCTTTCATCCACTATTTCCCCTGACTTCCCACTGAGCAGCAGAGCACTGTGGCATGAGTTTAGGTGCCTTGCCATTGCCAGGTTGCTGAGCACCTGCCCATGCTTTTCCACCTTTTTGCACACAGTGCACTGCACCTCTCTGGGATCATCTGCCCGCACCTGCTTGAAATGATCCCAGACTGAGGATTCTTTCCCCCCTCCTTCCTTATGGCCCACCCCAGGTGACACACTGCTGCTAGCGCTGCTGGGAGGGGGAGAACTTGGTGGCTCTGGCGACACAGCTCTGGGAGGAGGCTCAGCCATCGCCTCAGCTGCAGACATCTCCTCTGCGGCACTAGTGTCTGCCTCTGACTCACTGTTGTCCGCGATCACAGTGATGTCCCATGAAGGGGAGTACTGGGACCCTGAGGCTAGACAGCCCGTGCCTGCCATGCTTCTGGCACTCTCCCTGTGCCCCCCTCTGTAGCTGCTAGTGCTGCTGTTGCTGCTCCTCTCCCAACTAACATTGCCCAGGGATTGGGCCCTGCCTCTAGCAGCCGGGGTGGGATCCACCAGCTCTGGACTGCTGGGGATTGCCTCGACAGTGGGGGACATTGGTGGCCCTGGAGGAACATCGGAAGCAGCACCAGCACCTGTTCCAGAACCAGCAGAGACAGACGCAGCCTCATGTACTGCAGGCCTTCCAGTGCCGTGTGTGGCAGTGGAGGAGGGCACTGCCAGGAGGCGACACTGAGCCACTGACGCCTGGGGCCCTAAAGCAGGCCTGCTGAGTTTGGGGCGTGGTGATGTGCTCGAGCTATTGCTTCTGCCTGCTGCCACTCCCCTGGCATGGCCCCTGACACCTCTGGGACGTGCCCCATTGCCTCCCGTACAGGGAGCAGACCGGCCTCTCCATTTCTCCCACTAAAAGAATGCAGAAATATTTTATAAAAACAATTTTTTTATTTTTTTATTTAAATTTCTTAATCTAATATTATATATCTATCTCTACACTAAATCTAACTGCTATTAACTATTCTATAACCTACTGAACTAAATGGAATATCCTAATAATTAATGACACAGACCTTGTCCTACTACAAACACACTGTATCTCTATCTCTCTCTATAACTAAGCTATCTACTATGTATATCTGCCTAGTATATCTATATTACACAGGGGGAAACACAAAGAACACAGGGAGGGGTACAAAACCGAAATGAAAATCAATCTAATAATAAATAATCCTACTCTAAATAAATCCAAATTTTAAAACAGGGGAAGGGAATCAGGGATGGAATAAGAGGGAGAGGGAAATGATTCAATGGAGGGGGGAGGGAGGAAGGAAGACTGAACACAGGGAACACAGAGAGGGGTAAAAACAAAAAATAACACCTAAATCTATCTAATCTAAGTTAAATAAATGATAATATGGAGGTAGATGGGTTGGATGGGTGAAATAGGAGGTGGATTGCAATGGATTGAGGAGAACAAAACTGCTGGGAAAGGGAGCCTTCTGAAACGCCTGCTGTTCAGGAACAGTGACTAGCTCAGAAGGTGTTGGGAAGGGGGGAGGCAATCAGTTTTGTTTCTTGCTGCGCCTGCCTCACCGCAAGTTCAATTGGCTCCATGCAGCCTATCCCGTGGCCAATCGCAGACTGCGAAGCCAGTGGTCTGAGGCGAAAAGGGATGGTGATTGGGCAGGCTGGCTGCTACTCCAAGCCTCTCCACCCCTGGTGCCTGGAAATCTGCTCCTCAGCTGACTCCCCCTCCCTGTCATGTTTTGCCTTCCAGTGACACATTTTTGCCACCCAAACGCGATCTGAACTGACCGAACTGTTCGGTCATTTCGACATTCAGAATTGAGTTCGGTTCGGTCTGTTCGTGTTCGTGTTCGGATTCAGGTTCGGGTTCGGTTGTCCGAACAGGTGGAGTTCAGGCCGAACTCCGAACTTCCGAACCGCATTCGCCCATCCCTAGTTTCCCTTTTAAATCTCACTTGATGTCATAAACTCATGCATTTTTATAGTGTGAAGCTTTGAGGATTTTCATGATCTGCCAGAGTTCCTCAGAAGTAGGTGAAAAACCCCAGAAATCCCATTTTGGGATTTCCCCTGGGCTGGCCATGTTGTGGTTACAGAAGCTATCCAGCCACTTCCCCCTTTTTTTAGTGGAGACCATAATACCATTGTCTTTGCTATCTGAAATAAAAAGGCATCAGTGAAGAATTGATTATGTTGAGTTTGACATTTCAACAAGGTGGTGGATCCTCTTGCTCTCTAGACAGTTGTTCAGAATGAACAAGATACACAGAAAGAGCTCCTACACAATTCAAAACAGAATAAATCCTCTTTTCATTCTGTTAATTATTTTGCCAAAATCCACGTTCCTGACCCAAGAATAAATCTGTGTAGGTAAGTCAGTTTTTGGTGGTAGCAATAGCCTTAATTATATTACTGTTGACAAGAGTGTAGCTGTAGTCTCCATTTTCTTATCTGGTCTTGGTTGCTGAGATAGGGAACTTTTTTTTTTTGCCTTTCCCCTCCTGCCATATTTTCAAGTTCACACAAGGACAAGATATCTATCGTTCCAGCCCTCTAATAATTTGTTGCTTTGCCTAAAGCACATGTGCATCAGAAGAAGCTCACTGCAAATAAGAAGCAGACCTTCCATGTGGGCACTGCATGAGAAAAATTCTCATGACACCTCATCAAACAACCAAAAATCCTCCAGAGGAAGAGCATAGATTACAATTTCAAAAGAAGCAGCATTGTGATCTTGGAGAGCAGTTTAATGTGTCTCCTCTCCCTCACTTTTAGTTAAGAACATGTTTTAATTGTCAACTCGACTCCATGTGCTCTCTTAAAGCATTCTTGATTTCAGTTTAGGCTCCACTAAACTCCCTGTATTGCTTTACTGTGCATGTGCTTGAAGGTATTGGAAACAGGATGTCTGTCCAGGAGCAGATCATAGCTTTTTCATTCCTCATAAAGGCCTCAGAGACCTTAAACCTGTAGGGAATTTAGACTCTTCATCCACTGTCACAGGAGCTGGAAACTGAAGCTACCGCAGGGGCATCAGACACTTCAGTGAGCTTTAGAGTGACATAGTCCCCTGTATTTTCCTGGAAAAAATCCGTGGTAGAAATGGTACCAGGCAAACTAAACATCTGGCCTAGTGTGCCTTGATGTAGGACCTAGAATTTTAGAACTGGGTCACCGAGTCCAGCTTTCTTAATGGTGCAGAATTTGCCAAGTTTAAACCATCCCAGGCAGATGCTCATCCAGCCTCTTCTTAAAAACCCCCATTGATGGAGAATCCACATCTTCTATATGTAGTCTGTTCTGTTGCTCAACTGTCTGTACAGTCCGGAAAATTTCCCTTTAGTTTAATCTAAATTTGCCTTCCTTCCATTGCCTTTTGTCCTGCCCTCCATATCAAGGGACAGCAACTGTTCTCAGTCTTCCTTATGGCAGCCTTCCAGATATTTCTAGGTTGTTATTCTATTCCTCCTTGATCTTCTTTCTCCAAGCCAAATGTACCAAGCTCTTTCAATCCCTCCTCATACGATTTGTGTTCCAAAACCTTTATAACTTTTGTTGTTCTCCTCTGTATCCTCTCCAACTTGTCTAGGTGCTTCTTAAAATGATGTGCCCAAAACGGAGTGCAGTATTCCAGATGGTGTGTAGTGGCACAGTAACTTCAGGAGTGTTACATACAATGCTAATTTTGATGTAGTCTAAAATGTCATTAGCCTTCTTTGCAACAGCATCACACTGCTGACTAGTGTCCAGTCTGATCCACAACTATGCCTAGATCTTCCTCTATAGTGATACTGCCCATCTAGTCATCCCCCATTTGTATTCCTGCCTATTTTACATTTGTCCTTGTTGAATTTCGTTTTCTCATTTACAGCCCAGGTCCCCAACATTAATGATAATGATAATATTTTTATAATACTCTCCTACCACTCGGAGCACTTTGCAATAAAAATATAAAAACAATATAAAAGCAATTTAAAAGGGAAGGCAAAGAGGAAAGATAAGGGGAACCTGCAGTGGATCCTAAAAGCACCAGGAGAAAAAGTGAGTTTCCAGGCACTTTTTAAAGGTAAGGAAGGAGGAACTAAGGTGGAACTAAGGAGGGAGTGAGTTCCGCACTCAGGGGCCTGCCACAAGAAAGGCCTGATCACCCGCTGACTTAAGATGTGATGGTGGGATACCCAAAGAGCGGGTGGTTTTTGAGCACAGATACCAATCAGTGTGAGGCTCCAGGAGTAGGTCTTGAATATAGCCACTCAGGGCCCTTAAGACCAACAACACAATCTTAAACTCGATCCTACGCTCCCTTGGTTTCTGGGACTCTGTTCTCGATTGGTTCTCTTAGTATCTTTTGAAGCTCTCCTTAAACATTTCACTTGCTGGTACTTCCCTTATATTGCTTCCCCTCTCCGTGAGAGTTCCCCAAGGCTTTGTCCTGGGCCCTCTTCTCTTCTCCCTTTAAACTCACTGAATCTCATGGCTTCCAGTACCACCTATATGCTGATGACATGCAACTCTATCCCTCCACTCCTGTGCTCTCCTCCTCCATCCAGTCTTGTATCATTGACTGTCTCTCTGACATCTCTGTTTGGATGTCTCACCACCAACTCAAGCTTAATATGGCCAAGACTGAACTCCTCATCTTTCTCCCCAAACGGTCCCCTCCTATTTCCCTCAGTGTCACCATCCAGCCTGTCTCTCAGGTGTGTAGTCTGGGATTTATTTTTGACTCCTCCCTCTCCTTTACACCTCAGATCCAGGCTGTTTCCAAATCCTGCTGCTTTGCCCTGTATAATATTGCTAAAATCTGGCCCTGCCTTACTGTTGCTACTCCAAAAACCCTAGTCCATGCTCTAGTCATCTCTCGCCTTGACTACTGCAACTTCCTCCTTACTGGTCTCCCCTGCTCTGATCTCACCTCCTTCATCTCCGTTCAGTGCTCTGCTGCCAAAGTCATCCACCTCACTTGTCATTTTGACCACGTTCAGCCCCTCCTCTCCGCCCCACACTGACTTCCTCTATGGGAATTAAGTCAACACAAGCTACTGGTTTTCACTTTCTAGGCTCCTTATGGCCTTGCTCCCCCATATCTCTCCACTCTTATATCCCATCACATTCCTGCCTGGGAGCTTTGCTCCTCCTCTACCCCCACCCTAGTCTGCTTGCAACTCCCCTGCTCCTCTAAACATCTTTGCCCCTTCTCTCTTGGTGCCCTCTATGCCTGGAACTTCTTCCCTGGTTACATTTGTTCTGCTCCCTCCCTCCCAACTTTCAAATCCCTCCTGTGAAAACCTACCTCTTCCATCAGGCTTTCCCTGGTTATGAGTCAAAAGGCTTGTCATGAGTGAAATTCCATCCTCATCCCTCCCTCACTCAAAATTTCTTCCCTGTAACTAAGTTAAGCATGTGCACCTGCATTTTCTCAGCCTCATGAATGTATCCTTCTCTCCTGATGTTCACATCTTCCTCATCTCCCCTTCCTTGTCTCTCTTGTCCTAGATTGTAAGCCATTTGGGGTAGAAACTTGTTTATAACTACAGATTGCACAGTGCCAGGTACACTGCTGGTGCTATATAAATAAAATTAATAATAACAATAATTAATAATGCATCGTTCTACAGGCAGCCAATGTAGAGAATGCAGGCTGGTGTAATATGATCACGGCTGCCCAAACAAGTAAGCAACTATGCTGCCACATTCTGAACAAGTTGCAAGTGACTGATGAGCACTGCCAGCAGCCGGTAGAGGAGGAAGTTAGAAAAATCAAGCCTCGCGGTCACCAAGACATGGGTCATAGGGATGGGCGAACAGAATGCCATTCAGACATTCGGTCGTTCGGTTCGAAACCCGAGTTCAGGTTCGGCTGTTCGGTTCGGCGGAGTTCGGTTCGTCCAGACTTGACCGAACATTCAAATAAGCGCTATCAGTATCAAAATCAAAACCAAAATTATTTTGGTATTGGTATTTTTGGCCCTGAAACCACCCCTGGTGTCCACCTCTGGTGCCAGGAAGTCTGCTCCTTAGCTGCCTCCTCTTTCCAGTCACGTTTTTCTCACCCAAAGTCACGTTTTTCTCACCCAAAGTCACGTTTTTCCCACCCCTGAACTCATCTGAACTCGTCCAAACTTTTCCAAACTGTTCGGAAGTTCGAGCGTTCAGTTCGGAAGTTCAGTTCGGTCATCCGAACAGGCTAAGTTCAGGCCGAACTCTGAACTTCCGAACAGCGTTCACCCATCCCTTATGGGTCACTGTGGCAAGGCCAGTCTGGGATAAATAAGGGCGTAGCTTACACAAATTGCATAGATGAAAGAAACATCTCTGAACCACAACTGACACCCGTCTTTTCATGGACAGAGCATGGTCAAAAATGATGCCCACGTTCTTTACCTGGCTCGCTGCCTCTACCTGGACCCCATCCACATGCAGGGGCCTGTGGGAGGCAAGGGCATCCTCATATCAGCTTCTCTTCCCCACCAACATCACCTCAGTCTTCTCCAGATTGAGCACAAGGTAGCTCTGATGCATTCAGTCAGCTCTATCATTCAAGCATTCCTTACAGGGCAAGAGATACTGATGATACCCAAACCTATGCTTGATCGTAACATCCCCAAAGGGTTGCATTTATACGTTGAACAACATGGGCGAGAGAATAGAACCTTGACGAACGCTGCAATTCAAGCCTCTTGCGGATGACATCACCAACAATTGACTCTGCTTTTTCAGGTTAAGATAATTTTGAATTGTTATCCTCCAGAGTGTTACCAGTCCTTCTCAATTTTGTGTCATCTCATCTGCACATTTCACAAGCACAGTATCTATTCCTTCACCCCAGTCATTAATAAAAATATTGAGTATCACAGTCTGGACCTATACCCTGATTAGCCCTGCTAGTGCCAGCCTCCCACTCTGACATTAATCTGTTAATTAATTACTCTTTGCTTGCAGTCATACAACCAGTTATGTAGTCACTTAAGGTAGTTCCATCTAGGCCATGTTTCTTCAGCTTCTTTATAAAGGTATTATGTGGAATTGTGTTGAAAACCTTACTAAAATCTAGGTAAATTATACCCACTGTATTCCCCTTATCCATCAAACCTGTTATCTTCCCAAAGGAGATTAAGTTGGTTTGACATGATTTGTTCTTGCTAAACCCATCTGACTGATAGTAATCACTCATTTGTCTGCCAAATGTGTACAAAATTATTTTTTTATTATTTGCTCTAGCAACTTCCTGGGCTCTAAAGTCAAACTGACTGTTCTACAGTTTCTGGGTCTTCCTCCCCGCCTATAATATGGACATGGTGTTTGTTCTTCTGCATTTTTATGGGACCTTACTTGTCCTCCAGAATGTTGCAAATATAATTGCCAGTGAATCTGAGATTTCATCACTGTAAGGTGCATTTTGTCAGATCTTGCTGACTTGAATTCATACAGAATAGTTAAATATTCTTTGTTGTGTTTTTACTTATGTTTATTTGCATCCCTTCTCCCAGTACACTTGTGATTTCACCAATCTGGTCACACTTTACCTTTTTTGTGAAGACTGACGAAAAGTAAACATTGAACAGCTCCACCTTCCTTGTGTCTGACTTGCATTTTTCATCCTGCCTGTTCCCCATACTTCCTGAATTGGTACTTTGCAGAGTTCACTGCCCCTCTTTTCCTAGCAACTACAGTGGCCTGTCCTATCCCTAGAAGCCTCTGACACTAAAGTTACAAAATGCTACCCACTCTACTATGGCCCTTTTTATACAGACACTCTAACACCGATAAAATGGGTGTTACATTTTATTATACATGGTACAGAACAACACTGCAGGCCTGCAACATGGGCCCTTTTCACACAAGCTGCCACCACCCAGTTTCTCTGGGTGGAGATGGGTGGAGGCGTCGTGTAAACACCACTTGCGGTAGGTGGGGTGCATTTCTCTGGGTGGAGATGGGTGGAGGCATCTGTGTAAATACCACTTGCGGTGGGTGTAGGTGAGTGCATGCTCCCACGCAACACCCATCTCCACCCACCACCCATCCATGGAGCAATCGGTAGTGGAGTCTGTTGCTCCGTGGGTGGGCGGTGGGTGGTGATGGGTGTTGCGCGGGAGCACACACGCACCTACACCCACTGCAAGTGGTGTTTACACAGACGCCGCCAACCAGCAAAACTGGGTGGAGGCATATCGAGTGAAAAGGGCTCATGTTGCAGGGCTGCAGTGTTGCCCTGTACCATGTATAATAAAATGTAACACCCATTTTATCGGTGTTAGAGTGTCTGTGTAAAAAGGGCCTATACCTTGTCCTGGCCCAGTAAATTCTATTTATATTTCCAAGCCTGCATACTGATAAAGCACAACATTTTAATACAACACTTAGATCAAGTATGGTGAGGCAGACTAGGATGTAGACACTTCAACTATCGAGTAAGGTACAGCTTTTTGTAAAGTTCTTAGTTATATTGAGATTTGGTTGCTCCATATCATGGGTAAAAGAAATATGGATAAATGCATTTCCAAGAAACAACTACTGCATGGAGAAACAGCACAATTGGCATTATAAAAATAACAACATTAGGAAAGAATTTGGCATAGGACTTAGTCATTTTGTGGAAAGAATCCAATTGGGAGCTGTTCTTAAGCCTGGCAGCTGATTAATAGTTCCTATGTATGTAGAGGAGCGATACCGTTGACAGGGACTTGAAACAAACTAAATATTAGAACTTAAAACAAAGCATATGCAGGACTAAAAGTGACCCTGTAGCGATAAATGAATGTATGAAAAATCTAGAGCTCATATTGTTTGACAGTGAAGACTCTAAAATCTACATAACATAAGGCCTTTTCACATGAACATGGGGGCACTCAACTCTGGAGCAAGTCCAGGGCTGTACCCCACACATCTGCCCACTTGCTGTCCGGCCTGGGTTGGGTTTAAATGACGCAGTATCTGCCGCAGTCCACTGTCTGCCTGTGCTGTGCCTCCCCCCCAGCCCGCAATCGCCCGCAACTCAGTGGCATTGCTCAGGGCAACCCCAGACTGAGAGCGGGGCTGAAGCAGCCAGCCAGCTCCATTGGTGGTGCTAGTGTGTATTCCAGAGTATTGCTGACGGGGCTGCCCCAGATCAGGGACAGCCGAAAGCCTGCCCCACCTCTGCTCCACCTGCACATCTGGTGTGCTGGCTTTAAACAGAGGGCCTGCTGGAGGGTGAGGCGGAGCAGCGGCATAGGTGCTGTCCATGTGAAGATACCCATGGTGGTCAAGGGATTAGGGGTGTCACCCATTCAGTTCCTGAAATGACCCATTTACAATAGCAGATGTTTGTAACTAGGATCGGAAGCAATAAAGAGATCAATACTAAGACCTCCTTATGGGGGTTTTACTAGGGGTGTGCCCCAGTGACACATGTCATTTTTTGTTTTCATTTTTTGTTATTAAAAACTGTCCTTTTCATTATCGTTATTAACAAAATTTTATTTTTCGTTATCAGTATCAATTTTGAGCAACAGTGAAGATTTTGTTTTGGGTATCGTTTCCATTGTGGACTGCCACCAGTGGCAGAAATGTCAGAAGACACTTGCTCCAGACTTCTCAGAAGTTGAACTCCTTTCTCCCTTTCTCATTATAACGCAGTAGTAATAAGTGCACAATGACAATATGAAAAATTACTAATATGTATGTCTAACCTACACCTAATAACCTATACTATATTTATGCAATATATTCCTATCTAAGTATCTATATCAATAAACTTCTAACTGCTATGTGTTCTCTCTCTCTCTCTCTCTCTCTCAAGGATGCATTGTCTTTTAGGAGATATCCTGTGCAGGCTCCACCAGGTATTGATTGTCTCCATCTTGTGTTGGATTTGGCCGGGGATAGATTAGGGGTGCTGCTGGTGTACCATGCACCCAACTACCCGGCGGCATCCCTACATGTTCTTGCTGATTTGGTGTCAGATGTGATCCTCCAGACCCCTAGATTGGTGGTCCTGGGGGACTTTAATATCCACACTGACACCGATCTTGGAGGAGCGAGGCATGAGTTCATGGCCTCCATGACAACCATGGGCCTGTCCCAAATCATCTGTGGCCCCACACATGAGGAGGGACATACACTGGATTTGGTTTTCTGCACCGGCCTTGAGGCGGGGGGTCAGTTAGTAGGAGTTAAGGCTGTAGAGCCTTTGTCATGGTCTGACCATTACCTCCTTAAGACGTGCATCCTGGCGCACGATAGCCCCCGGCAGGGTGCAGGACCTATTAGATCGGTCCGCCCCCGGAGACTTATGGAACCGGATCGGTTCCGGAATGCTCTGGGGGAGTTTCCCCTGGACCTTGACACCCGCTCTGTCGATGATCTCGTAGCCTTCTGGAACACCTTGTTGGCCGAGACCATAGACAGGGTGGCTCCCAGGCGTCCGCTGCCCTCTCGAGTCTCCCGCAGGTCTCCTTGGTTTACTGAGGGTCTGCGGTGTTTGAAGCGGGAGAGCAGGCGGTTAGAGCGACGGTGGCGCCGGACTCGCGACCAGTATGATCGATCGCAGCATAAGAGCAGTTTAAAGGCCTATGCTGTGGTGGTGCAGGCAGCAAAGAAGCAGTTCTTTGCTGCTCTTATTGCATCTGCAAAGTCACGTCCAGCGGAGCTTTTCCGGGTGGTGAAAGGCTTGGTCAGTCCTGCCTGTCTCCGCCTGGACCTGGAGCAATCCAGTGACCGCTGTGACCGGTTTATCGAGTACTTTGTAGATAAGATCGCTCGCATCCGCCACGATTTCGGCACCACAGTTATTGCAGAGGATCATCTTGGGGCTATGGATGCCCCGTCCTGTCCTGTTTTGTGGGATCGGTTTCAGATGGTGTCGCCTGCCGATGTGGATTCCTTGTTGGGATCTGTTCGTGCCACTACTTGTGAGCAAGATCCATGCCCGTCCTGGCTGGTGAAAGCCAGCCAGGAGACGTTACGGCCGTTGTTGGCTGGGGTGGTTGGTGCCTCCCTTCGGGAGGGCAGGGTGCCTGACTGCCTAAAAGAGGCTGTGGTTAGACCCCTGCTCAAGAAACCATCTCTTGACGCTGATGCTCCTGCCAGTTATCGGCCGGTCTCTAATCTTCCCTTTTTAGGGAAGATTATTGAACGGGCTGTGGCACGACAGCTCCAGGAGCATCTGGACCACATCGGTTTCCTTGATCCCTCCCAGTCTGGGTTTCGGCCTGGGTATGGTACGGAGACGGCATTGGTGGCCTTGGTTGACGATCTCCGTCTGGCGTTGGACCAGGGTCGTCAGACCTTACTGGTCCTGCTAGACCTTTCGGCTGCATTCGACACAGTCGATCATGAGGTGTTGGTGACTCACCTGCAGGACCGTGCTGGAATTGGCGGAACGGTCTTGGACTGGTTTCGTTCATTCCTGGCCGGGAGAACTCACCGGGTGGTCTTGGGGGAGTGTACGTCTTCCCCCCGGGACCTCACGTGTGGAGTCCCGCAGGGTGCCATTCTGTCCCCCCTCTTGTTTAACATCTATATGCAGCCGTTAGGGGAGATCGTGAGGGGGTTTCAGGGCATGCAGTGTCATCAGTATGCTGATGACACTCAGCTCTACCTCTCCTTTTCCACCGACCCAGGCCATGCAGTCTCCTTATTTTCCCAGTGCCTGTCAGCTGTGGGGGCTTGGATGAGGTTGAGCCATCTGCAACTGAATCCTGACAAGACGGAGGTGATGTTGGTGGGCGAGGGCTTGGGGAGCCTGGGGGTGGTTGAATCTCCTCTTGTTGGGGGGGTTCGCCCCCCCATGGTGTCTCAAGTGCGGAGTCTGGGTGTGCTCCTTGATTCGCGGCTCAGCTTGGAATCTCAGGTTGTGGCCGTGGCGGGGAGTGCGTTTCGGCAGTTACATCTTGTCCGGCGGCTTCGGCCGTATCTCTCAGACTCCGACCTCGCCACTGTCATCCATGCCTTCATCACCTCGAGGCTGGATTACTGCAACGCGCTCTACGTGGGGCTGCCCGAGAAGCTGGTCCGGAGGTTGCAGCTGGTGCAGAATGCCGCGGCCCGTCTCCTGACGGGGGCGGGTCGCAGGGAGCACATGACACCAGTGCTCCGGGCTCTGCACTGGCTGCCTATAAAGCACCGGGCCAGGTTCAAGGTGCTGGTTTTAACCTTTAAAGCCCTTCACGGCCTAGGCCCTGCCTATCTGCGGGATCGCCTCACTCCCCATGTACCCGTGCGACCCTTGAGATCGTCCGTGGGAGCCTTTTTGGAGGTTCCCCGGGCGAGGCGGGTGGCCACCGATGTTAGATCTTTTTCGGTGGTCGCCCCTGTGCTGTGGAATTCGCTTCCGGAGGAGGCTCGGCTGGCTCCCACTCTCCTGCTGTTTCGGCGTATATGTAAGACCTGGCTGTTCCGTCAGGCTTTTGGCGGGGGGTAGGGGTGGGGTGGGGGTGGGGATAGGAATGGGGTTTTTCCCCATGTAGTGTATTTTAAATTGTTTTAAAATTTTATTATTGTTTTAAATGAAATGCTGTTTGCTGCCCCAGGCTGCCCTGTGGGCAGGAGAGGCGGGATATAAATTTTAAAATAAATAAAATAAATAAATAAATTTCAGTTTCGGTTCTCATGTATTTCAGTTCTTTTTTGGTTTTGGAACTACTGGATCTTTTGCATTGATTTTTTGAACCAGATTTTTAACATTGCGTTTTTTCAATGGGGGACAAACTGCAATGTTAAAAATCTGGTACAAAAATCAATGCAAAAGATCTGATAGTACCGAAACCGAAAAAGAACCGAAATTTCAGATTAATCCGAAATTGCCATTTTCAGGTACTTTTGGTACTACTTTCGGTTTTATCTGAAACTGAAATTCCCATCCCTAAGAGTTATTCTAAATAATGCAATTTCTGCAAAGCTGAGGAAACAGGTTAAAATGATTGGAATAAAGGTTAGTAATGGATTATACACCAACCAAGGGCATAACAAGGTGCTTTGGTCTGGGGGAGGCCCTGTCTTCTGCTGATCATCAGATGCCCCTTCCCTCGATACCACATTGCCAGGCTGTACTGTACTCTAGCAGGTCATGTGTTTCTCTCTCCCCCTCACTAGATGTCTCTCTCCCTTCCCTCTCTCTACTGAAGGTCTTTGTCTTCCTTCCTGTCAGGCCCCAGCCTTAAACTCCCACCTTCTAGGTTTCTAGAGCAGTGGCTGGCCCATCAGCACCACCATCTCAGCCTGCCGCTGCTCCAGCTACTCCCTCCATGTCTCCTCCCTGCCTTGTCCTGAACCCACCCCCATCTTCAGTTTGTCTTGCCCTTGCCCCACCTCCCAGCTTCCTGGTTGACTGCCAGCAAACATCTAAGGCATGCTGGTAGCAACAGGAAGCTGAGTGAACAATACACTCTCACTCCTTGCCCTTTGCCTTTCACCCTTTCTCTAGTTTGCCCCCCCCATTCCTGCTTTTTTTAAATAATTCACTAGCAGTGGCATAACATCATTACATTTTAGATATCAGCTGTGTTACGTTAGATGTCACGTGTTAGTGGGTCATATGAAAAGACAGGAATATGACCTTGAATATAAGGTTGAAATTAACTCTCAACTTACCCCTTGAATAATACAACATTGCGTGGCTCATGGGGTAGATTTTTACCCCAGTCCTTCAGCACTTAAATTTCTTGAATGTGTAAACTTACATGAAATGTGATGAGGTAGATTTCTACTTCAGGCCGGGGTAGAAATCTACCCCCTGTTAAAATGCATTGGGGATATGTTTCTACCTCAGGGGTCTTTTTGGTCACATATATAAAATAGTTAATGGTAAACAACTTTCCTTTGGGGATAGGTATTATGTACCTGTGTGCAGCTGACAATGTCCTAAAAGAGCAAAGTTGGAGAGCCACCTTGTGAGTTATTGCAAGAGATGTACACCTGGACTATAAAAATACCCCAAGAACTAAAATTAATGGCTGGTCTGTAGCTATATAGTTCTTCTCAATGGGTTTAGTTGTGCATACAGCAGATGTTAATAAACATAACGTGGGCCCATTTTGGCCTGCTCTGACCCTGCCTGTCTGTTCTGGGCCTGCCAGATGTGGGTCCGGTTCAAACCCCAGCAGGGTTGGTGGCCAGGTCAGAAACATATGTCTGGAATGAACTGGAGCCACGGTCCAGCCCCGCAAGCCACTGAGGTGGGCCAGAGCGATATAACTGGGCAGGTGCGTCAGTTTGTGCACCCACCCAGCCCAGCATGAGGCATTTCCATGAGAGCCAGCCATAGTTGCCTGTTATTGGCAGCCATGGCTGCCTGTCATGGCAGGTGCCAGGTTGTTGTACATCATTCCCCACTCCCCTTGCCTGGCCGGGTCCAGTTGTGGGGATGTGTGTTCCCATTGCCGGAGCTGCCCTGGCTGGGGGTAGCCCACCCCAGCCCAGGCGGGATGATGGAACCATTGTCACTTATAACACCCAATGACAGAATGATATTTCCTTTACTAGTCAAGAGATTATAAAATGAGGAAACAATAGTGAATAACAATTTCAAATCTTATGCCACAACACTCATTCAGTCACTTTTCTAAAATAAATCTTGTATTTACCTTTTATGATATGAAATTTCCCAACCAGTCTCCTCTTTGCTGCATTCCATCTTGGCGTCTTAAAAAGTGTGGTAACCTCTCCTTGACCAGTTGCAGTCTTCATAGAAGCCCTAGGGTGATCCCATCGTTGGGAAGCAATGCATCCTGGGGAGTATTTTAGCGGAACTGAATGGCAAGCCAAACGCTGGCTGAGGGAATGCCAGAGATTAGAATGCCTCCTAATGGGAAAGCACAGAAGGCAAGGATCTAGGACAGAGGCTCCCAAACTGTGGGCTGTGATCCCAAATAGGGTCACAATCCTAATCGACATTTAATACACTTGGCTTAGCTTTCTTGTGGATTTAAATGCTTACGGGTTGTTAGACTCAAAATGGTGCTACGCAAGCAGACGTTTTCAGAAATACTGATCTAGGATGACTCAGTAAAAATCAAGATGTAGCAGGGAACAGTCCTGCTGGGCTGCTGCCCCTTTAAGAAGGGGTCTACGTGGGTCAACCGGAGGGCTGAGCATCAGCTGGTGAGGAAACAGGCTGAGAGACCCTGGGACAGAGTGGGTAGGACACTGGCCCTTTAAGGCTAAGAAGAGGAAGCCTGGCCACACCTATTCTGTTGGAATACAAGGGTTGGAAGGCAGGGAGGAGGGCAGTCTCTGCTTGGGAGCAGAAGGGACCACATCACCCTGATAAAGCCTAGCCACTCTATGCTCTCCAAGGTGCTGAAGAGAGGAGAACAAGGTACTGGGAAAGGCTGTGCCCAGGAGGGAGCCTCGTGCCTGGGGGAAGCTTGGCCAGAGCCTGGGTCTTTGAGGCCTGGCTAGATAGACTTTGGGGGTTGATGTTCTAGGTTGCTCCTGCACTGTGGAGAGACTGACCTGGGCCTGCAGGGTGGAGGCGACTAAGTCTGCAGTCCCAGGGATTGTGGACACTAGGTCTAATAAAGGACTGTGTACTTGTTACCCTCTGGACTTTGCCTGCGTTGGGTCCTACAGGAGACCACCCCCCCTCCTTAGAGGGGGATTCAGCCAAGGCTTAGGGCTGAATAGGTGTAGCAGAGGGGTTTGCTAATTCTCTGAGTGAGACCCCAGTGCCCCCGTGTGACCCTGAGAAGACCCCCTGCTACACAAGAGATACAGAGAGCTTTTAGGGATTGCACTGCATGTTCGATCAGTGAAAAGAGAGGTTGTTCTGAGCCACATCTTTCTCTGTTTGAGTTGGGATGAGTGGGAGAGAAGAATGAAGGATGGAGAAATGATTATTTATTTATTTAAAATTTCAATATCCCGCCTCTCCAGCCAAGGGAACTCGGGGTGGTCTACAACACTAAAACAACAATATAAAATATACATACAATTCAATAAAAATAACAATTTGTCATACCCCCCCAACCGAACACCACCCCTCCCCCTACCCGTCTCCCTCACTAAACGCCTGGCGGAACAGCCAGGTTTTACATTGATGCCTGAATTAGGAAACGTCCTGGGCCAAATGAGCCTCTGCTGGAAGGGAGTTCCACATCTGAGGTGCAGTGACCGAGAACGCCCTTTCTCATATGGCCCCTGCTGAACACAGGGAACCTCCAAAAGGGTGCCCCTGGCTGACTGCAGCGCCCATTCCAGAACCTGGGGAGTGAGGCAGAACTGCAGGTAGGTGGGGCCCAGACCATGTAGGGCTTTATAGGTAAGCACCAATACCTTGAATCGGGCCTGGAATTCTATAGGCAGTCAGTGCAGAGAATGGAGCACAAGTGTTATGTGATCTCGGTGGCCCATCCCCGTAAGGAGGTGACCCGCCGCATTCTGCACCAGCTGCAGCCTCCAGACCGTCACCTTAGGTAGCCCACATACAGTGTGTGATAGTAATCAAGCCTTGAAGTTATGAAGGGATGGATGATGGTGGCAAGGACGCAGCCTGAAATATATGTCCGAATGATCATACCAGATGTATTTAGTAAATGCACTCCTTGCCACAGCTGCCACCTGGAAATCCATGCGAAACTGTGAATCAAAGAGTACCCCCAGACTGCAAACCTGAGGCAGGGCACACCCCATCAATGATGGGGGCTTCCATTCCCTCAGCCCTCCCCACAAACATCACCTCCATCTTGTCAGAATTCAACTTCAGGTGGCTCACCCTCATCCAGTCCCCCACAGGTGCCAGACATTGAGTAAACAACGGGACTGCAGGGCCTGAGTCTGCTGAAAATGAGAGGTAAAGCTGGATGTCATCAGCATATTGATGACAACACACTCCCAGTCCTCTCATGACCTTGCCCAAAGGCTGCATATACACGTTGAACAGGAGGGGGGGGGGGGCAGAATTGATTCCTACAGGACCCCACACATGAGAACCTGGGAAGATAATGTACAGACATTGAGTAAACAACGGGACTGCAGGGCCTGAGTCTGCTGAAAATGAGAGGTAAAGCTGGATGTCATCAGCATATTGATGACAACACACTCCCAGTCCTCTCATGACCTTGCCCAAAGGCTGCATATACACGTTGAACAGGAGGGGGGGGGGCAGAATTGATTCCTACAGGACCCCACACATGAGAACCTGGGAAGATAATGTACAGCCACCCAGAACCATATGGTGAGTTCTTCTGGCCAGGAATGGTGGAACCATTCAAGAACAATCCCTCCCACCCCGGCACGATCCTGAAGATGAGTCACCAACATCTCGTGGTCAATGGTATCAAAAGCAGCTGATAAGTCTAACAGGACCAAAAGGATCAGCTGTCCCAGATCTAGAGCATGGCACAGGTCATCGACTAAAGCCACAAGCACAGTCTCTGTGCCATACCCTGCACAAAAGCCAGTCTGTGAGGGATCCAGAAAACCGACCCAGTCAAGGTGGTCCTGGAGTTGCTGGGCCACCACCCACTCAATAACCTTCCCTAAAAAGGGAAGGTTAGAGACAGGTCAGTAGCTGGCAAGGACATCAGCATCAAGTGATGGTTTTTTGAGCAAGGGTCACACCACAACCTCCTTAAGACACCCTGGGACCCTGCCCTCCTCAAGGGAGGCATTGACCACCCATGCCAGGACTAACCCCAATGTCTCCCTTGTGACCTTAACCAACCAGGATGAGCAAGGATCTAATTCACAAGTTGTGGCCCCTAACAACCCCCAGGACATCCCCTGCATAGGCAGGAGTCACCGACCAAAATTGATCCCCTAAAACAGGTCAAGCCAGGGAATTCGTATCCTCTGGTTCCCCAACTGTATCAACTGTAGCGGTGAGGTCATGGTGAATGCGAACTATTTTATCCATGAAAAAGTCAATAAACCTATCACAGTGGGCCTGGGAAATCTCCACTTCCAGGTAGAGGGAGGATAGACTGACCAGCCCCTTCATCAACTGGAAGAGCTCCGCCAGGTGAGATTTCACGAACACTATGATGGCAGTAAAGAACTTCTTTGCTGCCCGCACCGGTTCCACACCTTTCTGGGGGCAGACATGCACCAGGAGCTGTGTCCGGAGGAGATAATAATCTGTCCATGACAAGGGCAATCTCATCACATCCCCCACTAATGGATCCCCTACCTCTAGGCTGGTGCAGAAAACCAAATCCAGAGTCTGACCACCATCATGTGTCGGGCCATTTACTATTTTAGACAAGCCCATGGTTGTCATGGTGGTCATGAACTCATGCTTCGCTCCAAAAAGGCTGACGTCAGTGTGCATATTTAAGTCCCACAGAACCACAGTCCTTGAGGACCTCAAGATCACCTACAACACCAGTTCAGCTAGGGCATGTAGGGAGGCAGCTGGACAGGTAGGTGTACGGTATACCAGCAGCTTCCCAAAACTGCCTCCAACAAAATCAAACACCAGATGGAGGCACTCTATGCCTGGTGGATTCTGCACCAGATATCGCCAAATGGACCACTGTTCCTTGAAGATAATGGCTACACCACCCCCTGTTCCTCCAGCCGTGGTGGATGCTGCATAGAAAACTCAGCTGAAACAAGGTCAGCTAAGATAGGCCCCTACTCAGTGTCCAGTTAGGTCTCTATGAGACACACATATTGAAGTCCCAGGATCAACTCCTGGACTGTCGATTTATTTACCACTGACCTCGTGTTTAACAGCAACAGAACAGGGCTGGGGTCCCTCTCTGTCTCGATCACCACACCTCCTGCTTAGGGGAGGAGAGTGGGACAGGAACTGAACACCTGCCCCCCCTCAATGATCGAACCGGCCTCCCCCATTGACCATATCTCCCCCAGCCTGTCACGACCTCTATTGCAACCCCCTGGCTCCTCCCACATGGACTCCTCCCGCCAGGCTGGTGAGGGAGACCCCTTCCCCCTACCGCCCACTTCCCCCCTCTCACTGGGGGATACATTACCCATCCTCCTAGGGACATCCCCCCTCTCTCACTGAGAGGAAGCCCCTCACCCCCCTAATCCAGTCCTTTCTTGTACCCCGCTCTCACCAGGGCACAAGATACTCCCTCTTACACACCACAGTCCCCTGCAACCTCCTCCCTTCACCCCCTTGACCCGCAAACCCATAAAAAATGCACTGCACCTCCACCAACAAAATCCTCCCCTTGTCCCTCCTGGTTCTGCTAAGGACCTTGCCTAAGGGCCCTTTGGCATGGCCCTTAGGTGCACGGCCTGCAGTGTGCCTGTGGCACTGCCGGGCAGCAGGCCGCTTTTCTCCCATCCATTCCTAGAAGTCACTCCGGGGAGTCCTGGCCCTGGCCCCCTCCTCCAACAGGGGAGGAGGGAGAGATGTTACCTGGGGCCCAGGGCCTGATGGCAGTCCTGAGGGAGGGGGGGGAGGTGAGCCCTCAGAGGGGCTCCCCGCCCAGCAGCATCCCAGAACCAGCGACAGCCTCAGGTAGGAAGGTGGGTGGCAACAGCAGCAGTATCAGACGTGTGTATATGCTGCCATATGGCAGGCTGCTTTCCCCTTCCCCATAACCATTCCTGGAAGTCACTCCAGGGAGCCTTGGCCCATCCCTCTCCTCCCACAGGGGAGGAGGGGAGATGTCACTTGGGGCCCACATCAAGCCTTCTGGGGCTTCCTGCAGGGTAGAATTGGTGATAAACCTGATCAAAGACGTGTCTGATTTGCATGCACGTACCCTCTCCTAACCTTCTAAGAATGCTGTTGAACAGGTGTGAAAGAGGCTTTCAAATTTCTCAGGCATAAAAGTATCTTCTAGTGGCCTTCAGCCTTACAGCAAAGATCCATTCTCCTCAGCATCCAGACCACTTCCAGAGAGAGAGAGTTCCTTCTCCTTCTGAGTCCCAGAGCAAACTCAAATACCTTTATTATTTGGGTAAGCTTTTTAACTTTCAGACTTATCCAAAATCAAACTTTTGAGGTTAACCCATCATAATTAATTTCAGAATGATTAAAAGTGACTGGAAACTCAGAACCAAATAGAACAGCTAAATAAAGTTTGAAAAGAATTAAGCCATTGTTTCCAAGATTTCTAAAGGTCGGTGGTTGTGGCCAAAAATAGTGGCCATCAAGATAAAGCAATATTTCCATTGTCATCTGCCAATAATGGCAATAGCCACATGCATCAGAAATTTGGAACAGGACAAATGTGGAGCCAATCTCCCTGCCCATTTACAAGCACATCTTTTAAAAAACCTACTCTAACCAGTTTTCTGCAGAAACCAAAGTACCCTCACTGACTCTAGAAGATAGACAGCCATTAATAAAGAAGACGTGCAGAACTAGGGAATCTCCAACTTGTTTTCAATCAAACTTGTGCTGCTAGCGAGATTTTCTCACCAGTTTTGACTGGATGGTATTGCTAGCTCCTTTGCTTAGATTTAATATAAAGATAGTGGAAAATATTCTACTCCGCAGCTCCAGAGTGGGAGTGGGTGACTGAGAAGAGAAAGTCAACATTATACTTCTTTGTCACTGTCCAGATTCTGCCTACACCAAGAGCTTCTTTATCCCCTGGAGTAGGTTATATCAACTCCCTATGCCAGGAAATGAGAGGCCACACTGCTACTTGAACAGTGTACGTGTGGGATTCCCATCCAGCTCATAGCGGTCCTTATTATTAGGAAAAAACTGGGTTTTCAGACATGACGGTGGCCTGCTTTACTCCACTTTACTCCATTTTAACCCGTGGGCAACCATCACATATGTTTCAGGGCGCTAGATGGGATAGATCCCAGCCATGTTGGTGGAATAGCACAGACTGTGACTTGGGAAAGTCTCGGAGTCACAGTCTACACTAGCTGCCAACACAGCCAGGATCTCATCACTTGACCAGGTGTAACATGGGCTATCATGTTTGAAAGCCCTCTCCTCATCTATCTCCCTAGCTAGACAACACTATTATGCCTCCAGGATTTAATCTTTCTCTCGCGACCCTCGCCGCCTCTTCTCTACTTTCAACTCCCTTCTTAAACTCCCCTGCCCTCCTCCGCCCTCTTCCCTTCCTGCTCAGGATCTTGCATCGTTCTTCACCTCAAAGATTGACAAGATCCGTCAGGACATTGCCTCCCACCCACCTCCTCCTCCCGCTCCCGTACTGCCCCTCTCCCCTCTCTCCTCACATCCTTCCCTCCTGCCTCTCGAGGAAATCTCCGCCTTGCTCTCTTCATCCAACCCCTCCACCTGCCCCCTTGACCCGATCCCCACCCGCCTCCTGACCTCTATTGCTCCCACTGTCGCCCCCCCACTTCTACATGTCATCAATCTCTCCCTTTCCACAGGCTCCTTCCCCTCTGCCTTCAAGCATGCCACTGTCTCCCCCATCCTCAAAAAGCCCATCCTGGACCCATCTGATCCCTCTAGTTACCTGCCAGTCTCCCTCCTTCCCTTTGCCTCAAAGCTTCTGGAACGTGTCGTCTGCTCTCGCTGCCTGGACCTCCTCTCTGCCAACTCCTCCCTGAACCCTCTCCAATCTGGCTTCCGCCCCCTCCACTCTACTGAAACTGCCCTGGCTAAGATCACCAATGATATACTTGTTGCTAAATCTAAGTGCTTCTACTCCATCCTTGTCCTCCTTGACCTCTCCGCTGCCTTTGACACTTTCAACCACTCGCTCCTATTGGACTCCCTTTACTCCTTGGGCTTCCGTGGCTCTGTCCTTGACTGGTTCTCCTCCTACCTCTCTGACCACTCCTTTAAAGTCTCGCTCCCCGAGTCGAGCTCCCCCTCCCTTCCCCTTTCGGTTGGGGTCCCCCAAGGTTCCATCCCTGGCCCTCTCCTCTTCTCTATTTACACCCTGTCCCTTGGCAAAATTATTGCCTCCCACGGATTCCACTACCATCTCTACGATGATGACACCCAACTCTATCTTTCTATCCCCTCTCTCTCCTCCTCTGTCCACTCACGCCTCATCAACTGCCTCTCTGATATCTCCACCTGGATGTCTCAACGTCAACTCAAGCTCAACATGGCCAAGACTGAACTCCTCATTTTTCCTCCCTCCTCTTCCTCTTCCTCTCCCTCTAACCTGCCCAGCTGCATTGATGGAGTCACCATCTATCCTGTTCTCCAAGCCCGTAGTTTGGGCTTCATCTTCAACACGCACCTCTCTTTTAAACCTTACATTGACTCTGTTGCCAAATCCTGCCAATTTGCCCTCCATAACATTGCTCGGATCCAGGGCTGGCCTTACCGCAGGACGGCTAGGGGTGGCCACGGTTTAGGGGGGGTGAGAGTATAGAATTTTTTTTAAAGTTTTTTTTTTTTTTAAATAAAATAATTTTTTTTTTCTTCTAAAGTCGGGGGGGGGGACTCGAGTTGGTGCTCTGCACTGGCAGGTAGATGCGGCACCACGGGGCCTCCCACCCCCAGAACACCCACCCATGGCTGAGGTGAGGTCCCACCTCCTCCTTGAGTCGCAGCGCTATGCCTAGCTGGGCCCTCCTTCTCTCTCCCGGAAGTTGCGAAAGCAAATTCCGGGAGGGAGAGAGGACCCATGGACACAGCGTGCCGAGCAGCAGGCTGCTTACCTGCTGCTGACGCTGCGCTGCTGAGAGAAGAAGAACCTGAGGAGGTCAGAGGCGGTGGCGCGGAGCGGCAGCGGAGCGGCAGCGGAGCGGAGCAGAGCACACTGAGGCAGCGTGGTGAGGAGGGTGGCGGGTCCCTTGCCACCAGGATGACTAGGATCTCCAGGCAGGATACGTGGCGGCTGGGGGATGGAACCGGAGCGGAGGAGGCAGCAGTGCAGGCACAGCATGTGTGTGTGTGTGTGTGTGTGTGTGTGTGTGTGTGAGAGAGAGAGAGAGAGAGAGGGTGAGCGCATGTGTGTGAATATTTATTTTATTTTTTATATTTATTTTTGACATTTATATCCTGCCCCTTCTGAGAACAGCTTGGGGCGGTTATGAATGGGCATGTGAGAAAGAGACTGAGATGAAAGTGTGTGTGTAAGGTTGAATGGGTGTGTGAAGAGATAAAGGTGAACGTGTGGGTGTGAACTTGAATGGGTGTGTGAAAGAGAGACAGAGAGAGAGAGAGAGAGGTGAGAGCATGTGTGTGAATATGAATGTGTGTGTGTGAAAGAGAGGTAAGGTAAGAGCATGTGTGAGTATGAATGGGTTTGAGGTGTGTGTGAGAGAGATGAAAGTGTGTGTTTAAGACTGAATGTGTGTGTGTGTGAAAGAGAGTATGTGAGTATGAATGGGGATTGAGGGGTGTGTGTGAGAGAGATGAAAATGTGTGTGTAAGCTTGAATGGGGGTGTGTGTGTGAAAGAGATAAAAGCATGTATGACAGTGTAAGCTTGAATGGGTGTGTGTGAAAGAGAGAGAGAGGTGAGAGCATGTGTGTGACTATGAATGGGTGTGTGTGAAAGAGAGATCTAAGTGTGTGTGTAAGCTTGAATGGGCATGTGAGTGAAGAGAGAAAGGTGAATGTGTGGGTGTGAGCTTGAATGGGGGTGTGTGAGGTGAAAGCATGTGTGAGAAACCAAATGAATGAATGTATATCTGAGAGACTGAATGTGTGTGTGAGAGGTGTGTAAGAGAGAGAAGGGTGTGTGTGTGGGTGAATGTGTCTGCGCGAGGGGGAGTTGCTCCCTCTACCCTGCTCCCCGTCCCATGGCTGTCCCCCCCCCACCTTGATGGCTGCCCCCACTCCCCCATGGCTCTTGGACGGGGAAAGAAGACCCAGGCCCAGCAGCAGCTGAGGTAAGGGCCACCCGGCCAATACCTGTTCCTTCTCTTTCTTGATATGACAAGAATGAACAGGGACCCATCCTTGTCCCTTTCTTCTGGGACAAGGATGGGTCCCTGTGTTTTGGGTTTATAAATTATTTATTTTAAGCTTGATGTGCATGTAGAATGTGTTTTCTTCCATCCGATGTTAACCCTGGGAACTCCTTGCTGCTGTGTTTT
>QEPC01008088.1:457449-467933 GCA_003113815.1 Sphenodon punctatus
CCCCTTTCTCTCTACCTCCTCGGCCAAAACCCTTGTTCATGCTATGGTTATCTCTTGCCTCGATTATTGCAACCTCCTCCTTGCTGGACTCCCTCGCTCTCACCTGTCCCCCCTTATCGCAATCCAAAACTCCGCTGCCAAGGTCATTCACTTTACCCATCGCTTCGACCATGTGCAGGCTCTCCTCTTCTCTCTTCACTGGCTCCCCCTTCCTGAACGTATCCTGTTTAAACTCCTGGTATTCATGTTCAAAACACTCCACAACCAAGCTCCTCCCTACCTCTCAGACCTAATCTCCCTACGCACTCCTGCATGTGCTCTCCGCTCTTCCTCTGTCCCCTCCCTCACTCTCCCTCGTTTCTCCTGCTCACCTAACCATCTTCAACTCTTCTCCCTCGCTGTCCCCCATGCCTGGAACTCCCTCCCTGCCCACATCCGCCTTGCCCCCTCCCTCCGCTCCTTCAAATCCCTCCTCAAGACCCACTTTTTCCTTGCCACCTTTCCCATTGCCTGCTAGTCATTCCCATATACCTACTGTCTGCCCTCCTCTGCAGACTGCTGAAACCAACCTGATTGTAACCAAGCCAAGCACATGCACCTGAGACTTCGCATCCACCTGAATGTTTGCTAGTCTTCTCCCCTGTCTCTCCCACTGTCCCCTCTCCCTGTCTCCCCCTCCTTGTCTTTTAGATTGTAAGCCACAGGCAGGGACTGCGTCTATTTCTGTGTTTTGTACAGCACCAGGTCACATGTCTGGCGCTGTATAAATGTTTATAATAATAATAATAATAATAATAATTTTTCTGACCCGGTCCAGAGTGCCCGCCAGGTCCAGGTGCCATGGCAGCCGTCATTAGCTGCTATGGCTGCCTGTTGGGAATGGGACTGGATGCAGCGTAGGGACAGCGACAGGCAGAAGAACATCCACGTGTCTCCACATCCTCCTCTGTAGCACAGCCCCCATCACATCCATTTGGGATCCCGGACCAGTTCAGGCTGTGGTGGTGGCCCAACTCTGGACTGGGTAAGTTCGTGGCGGCAGCTTGCCACCGTCACATGTAAAAACACTCACTATCTCTATTTCTGGATTCTATTCTTAAATAGCACTTTCAATGTTCAGAGTCCTTCACAGCCCTTATCTAGTTCTCCCTCACAAAAATCCTGTGAGGTAGGTCATCATTGTTTCCTTATAGATTGGGGCTGAGAGACTGTGACTTGCCCAAGAGCACCTAGTGTCATGCTTAAGACACTATTTGAACCCTTGTCTCCTAGGTCCAAGCCCAATACCATATCCACTCAGTCTACAGCAATTATATAAAGCGGGAGTGGGGAACCTTTTTCCTCCTGAAGTTCATTTTGAAAATTAGTACAAGTTCCGCAGGCCAGTTAGGAGTTGGGTTTAGGGATTTTTAAGGGGTGTATTCAGGATGGAAGAAGGAAGGGGCCATGAATCCATCCCCTCTCCTTGACTGCATGCTCTCATTACCTCTCCCTTCCCCCAAGCTCACTCTTTCGGTACTTGAGGGTAGGGACCGGATTCATGAGACAGATTAAAAAAACAGCCATGGTCTGGATTTGGCCCACAGGCTAGAGATTCCCCAACCCCAACAGAGAGACTAGAGTGGTGGCCAGAACTGGCCCAGAGAACTTAATATTTCTTTGATCTACCTAGTTTGCATGCAGGAATATCACTTAGCCCAAAATGTGTTACTATGAGAGCACTTAAGTTGCACATGATGAGAAATTATTTATAACTTCTGTTACTGTTTATTTTAAAATATGGACATAATTACACAAGCACTGAGCTGAAACATTAGCCTCTGAAGGAAGATATGTAATCTTCACAGTGTTGCCGTTACAGTGCTAATGGCTTCATTGAAGCATAGTGCATGTTCCAGGGTTATTTCATTTCACACTTTATATTCCCTATAGACACTAATCTAAAAAAGCGATCCCTTGTTTTAACCACATCTTCTTCACATCCAATTTATTTTCCAGTGTAGCAACTGACAAATAAGTTATAACAACCATCATTCTGTTGTGTTTGGCAAGGTACTTGGGAGTCTAGATTGCTGAGGAACAATAGATCTCTTCATCTCTGGGCCATTGGTTCAAATCTAGCGTATCAGTAGGCTGCTAAAGACCAATATTTGTTACCATTTCATGACTCATTGTGGACTGGCTCAGTCTAGATTCCAACACATCTCTAAAACATCTATCACAATTCATTCCTAAATTGTCTGTCTCAGTTGGGATGCCAAGAGACTGATTAATTATTATTATTATTATTATTATTATTATTATTATTAAACATTTATAAAGCGCCAGTTGCAACCTGGCGCTGTACAGAACATACAATCAGCTGCGGTCCCTGCCTGTGGCTTACAATCTAAAAGACAAGGAGGGGGAGACAAGGAGAGGGGACAGCGGGAGAGACATGGGAGAAGACAAACAAACATTCAGGCGGATGCGAAGTCTCAGGTGCGTGTACTTGGCTTGGTTACAAGGTGGTCGGTAGCAGCAGTCAGCAGAGGAGGGCTGACAGTAAGAGCAAGGGGAAAGACTAGAGGGCATTGGGAAAGGCAGCATGGAAAAGGTGGGTCTTGAGGAGGGATTTGAAGGAGCGGAGGGAGGAGGCGAGGCGGACGTCGGCAGGGAGGGAGTTCCAGGCATGCGGGGCAGCGAGGGAGAAGGGACGAAGGCGGTTGGGCGAGCAGGAGAAGCGAGGGAGAGCGAGGGAGGGGACAGCGGAAGAGCGGAGAGCGCGCGCAGGAGCGCGTAGGGCGATTAGGTCCGAGAGGTAAGGGGGAGCTTGGTCATGGAGCGATTTGAACGTGAAAACCAGGAGTTTGAACAGGATACGTTCAGGAAGGGGGAGCCAGTGAAGGGAGAGGAGGAGAGGCGTCACATGGTCGAAGCGACGGGCAGAGTGAATGACCTTGGCGGCAGAGTTTTGGATCGCCACAAGGGGGGACAGGTGGGAGCGAGGGAGGCCAGCAAGGAGGAGGTTGCAGTAGTCGAGGCGAGAGATAACCATGGCATGAACAAGGATTTTGGCCGAGGAGACAGATAGAAAGGGGCGAATGCGGGCAATGTTGAGGAGAGCGAATCGGCAGGATTTGGCCACAGAGTCAATGTAAGGTTTAAAGGAGAGGTGCGTGTCAAAAATGAAGCCCAAGCTGCGGGCACGGAGAACAGGACGGATGGTGACCCCATCAATGCAGACGGTCAGGTCAGAGGGAGAGGAGGGGGAGGGAGGAAAAATGAGGAGTTCAGTCTTGGCCATGTTCAGTTTGAGTTGGCGTCGGGACATCCAGGCGGAGATATCAGAGAGGCAGTCGACGAGGCGTGAGCGGACAGAGGAGGAGAGAGAGGGGGTAGAGAGATAGAGTTGGGTGTCATCAGCATAGAGATGGTATTGGAACCCGTGGGAGGCAATAATTTCACCAAGGGACCGGGTGTAGATAGAGAAGAGGAGAGGGCCAAGGACAGAACCTTGGGGAACCCCAACCGAGAGGGGAAGGGAGGGGGAGGTCGACTCGGGGAGGGAGACATTAAAGGAGCGGTCAGAGAGGTAGGAGGAGAACCAGTCAAAGACAGAGCCACGGAAGCCCAAAGAGTAAAGGGAGTCCAAGAGGAGCGAGTGGTCGACAGTGTCAAAGGCGGCAGAGAGGTCAAGGAGGACAAGAACGGAGTAGTGGCGCTTCGATTTAGCGACAAGTAGATCATTGGTGATCTTGGCCAGGGCAGTTTCAGTAGAGTGGAGGGGGCGGAAGCCGGACTGGAGAGGGTCGAGGGAGGAGTTGGCAGAGAGGAGGTTCAGGCAGCGGGAGTAGACGACACGTTCCAGGAGCTTCGAAGCAAAGGGAAGGAGGGAGACCGGCCGGTAACTAGAGGGATCGAAAGGGTCCAGGGTAGGCTTTTTGAGGATGGGGGAGACAGTGGCATGTTTGAAGGCAGAGGGGAAGGAGCCTGTGGAAAGGGAGAGATTGACAACATGCAGAAGGGGGGGAGCGACAGTGGGAGCAATAGAGGTCAGGAGGCGGGAGGGGATCGGGTCAAGGGGGCAGGTGGAGGGGTTGGATGAAGAGAGAAGAGCAGAGATTTCCTGGAGAGAGGCAGGAGGGAAGGATGCGAGGAGGGAGGGGGGCGGGGGAGGGGGCGGGAGGGGAGCGGGGGGCGGAGGGGGGCGGGAGGCAATATCCCGACGGATCTTGTCAATCTTGGAGGTGAAGAACGACGCAAGATCCCGAGCAGCAAGGGAAGAGGGCGGGGGAGGGCAGGGGGGTTTGAGAAGGGAGTCGAAAGTAGAGAAAAGGCGGCGAGGGTCGCGGGAGAAAGATTCGATCCTAGAGGCATAATAGCGCTGCCTAGCTAGGGAGATAGCCGAGGAGAGGGAGGAGAGGGAGAATTTGTAATGGAGGAAGTCAGGGAGGGAGCGGGATTTGCGCCAGAGGCGTTCGGCAGCCCGGGCGCAGGAGCGGAGGTAGCGGATGGCAGGGGTAAGCCAGGGGCGGGGGTCGAGGGGGCGGACGGGGCGAGCAGAGGGGGGGGCAAGAGAGTCAAGGGTCGAGGAGAGAGAAGCGTTGAGAGCAGAGACAGCAGAGTCAGGGGAGGAGGAGGCGAAAACGGGGGGGAGAAGGGGGGAAAGATGTGCGGCAAACTCCGAGGGAGTAAGGGCCTGCATATTGCGGAAGGGGCGCATAGAGGGGGAGGCGGAGGGGGGTCGGTGGGAAAGGCTGAAGGAGCCGAGGAAGTGATCAGAACTAGGGAAGGGGTCAAAGGAGAGGTCAGTTAGAGAACAGTTTCGAGTGAAGACGAGGTCGAGGGAATGGCCGTCAGTATGAGTGGGGGAGTCGGTCCAGAGTCGGAGATTAAAGGAGGAAGCGAGAGAGAGAAAGCGGGAAACAGAGGGGGCGGAGGGCGTGTCAACGTGAATGTTGAAATCACCAAGGATAAGAGTGGGGATATCATCGGAGAGGAAGAAGGTGAGCCAGGATTCAAAGTCCGGGAGGAAAGAGGAGAGGGAACCCGGGGGGCGGTAGATGACAGCAACCCGAAGGTGTAGAGGGGAGTATAAGCGCACAGAGTGGGCCTCAAAGGAAGGGAAGGAGGGGGAGGGAGGAGGGGAGAGGGTTTTGAATTGGCAGTGCTTAGCAAGGAGTAAGCCCACACCACCACCCAGGCCTTCAGGGCGGGGGCGGTGAGAGAACGACAGGCCCCCGGAGCATAGAGCGGCCGGGGTAACAGAGTTGGAGGGCGTGATCCAGGTTTCTGTAAGAGCAAGGAGTTGAAAGGGGCGAGAGAGGAAGAGATCGTGGATGAAGGGAGCTTTAGCCACGGATGAGCGGCAGTTCCAGAGGGAGCAGGAAAAAGGCAATTGGTGTTTGGGAAGGCACGGGATGCGGATGAGGTTGGGGGATGGGGAACGGCCTGGTTTGCGGGGTGTGAGTCGTGCACTGGCCTCGTATTGGCCACAATGGTCTGTGGAACACCTGGGTGTTGCGGGTTTGGGCCTAGGGGGAATGGGTAAGGGGGGATGAGGGTGGGGAGGGGGGATGGGCGTGGGTAGGTTGGCTGGAGAAAGGCCGCTGGTGATGGATGAGAGAGAAGGAGGGGGTGCGTGAGAAAGGCTAGAAGGAGGGAGGTGATAGAGGGCGAGGGGGTGAGGGAGATATAGGGAGGCATCATAGGTGTTGAATGTCCTGGTATCAGGGGGACGCCAGACCTGCGGTTGTCGGGTGAGCGCGTGCGTGCTGTCATGTCCTCACTCCGGCCTCACAACGGCCACAAAACGGCCAGCGCTCTTTTGTCGTCGCCCTTCGGGCGCCGCCCAAGGGCTGCCGCCCACTGGGGGCGGGCGTGCACCTTTGGCCTGTGGCTGTGGGGTGGAGCCCTCCCAGGGGCTTCTGGGGGCGGAGCCTCGCTCACCTGGAGGGGATGAGCGCTGCAATGGCTGCTGGGGGCTTCTGGGGGTGGGTGTGCACCTTTGGCCTGTGGCTGTGGGGTGGAGCCCTCCCAGGGGCTTCTGGGGGCAGAGCCTCGCTCACCTGGAGGGGATGAGTGCTTCAATGGGAGTTTAATGAAGCTCGGTTTCCTATGGAAAAAGGGTTGTGTGTGTGAATAACTTTTGATCCCATAGGTCAGTATCAACTAAATTTGTCGGAGGGCCCCCAAACCTTCATAACAACAGATGTACCTGGAGTAGAGCTATGGTCCCTTTATACAGCATGGAACGACTTGTTTTAAAATAACTCTTTATGTTGCAGAACTGGGTACTTTTACAAATACACCATAGAAAGTTTCCACACATGTATTCTGTACCTACCCATTCTTGCACAGAGATGTGTCATCTAGGCAATACGTTTTAAGAGTGGTATTTGAATATGACTGATCTTATTTTTAGTAGCGTGAATTATATGTTGTATTAATCACAAGCATCACACTTCAGAAGTAAAAGTTACATACTCCTGGTATTTCTTAATACGTATACCACAGAAATGTAAAAAAAAAAAAAATGTAGACGAATGCTAGACAGGCAAGAAGATACTATATATGCTAATCTGATAAGAAGATGACAGATCTTACCAAGACTGAAACATCTAGTTTCATTTTCTCATAAAGTCTCACTGCTATGGCTGTCGGTCACATACAGCTGAAACTCTGCCCACTGCTTCTCAGACTGACAAAATTATATTGTAGTGCATTTTGCCCTCCCACTTTATCTTTTTGGACCCTGTATTGTTTTATAAATCCATAGGCCCGCACACCCACCTGTATGAATAATTTTCCTCTACTACAAGTTCCACCGTGTCTATTTATTCAGATTAAAACTCTAGATTTGTTTTCTGAATGCCAGAAATGCCCCCTTACTCCCTCTTTGGGTCAAGGGAAGCACTTTGTCTCCACTCTGCCTTAATAGCAGGAGATGACAAGTAGGGCTGAACTGAGAGCAAGTGTTTCTGTTCCAAAGGGAAATACTGACCTTTTGGGGATGCTTGTGAGTGTCCATTTGTACTTTGTCAGTTTCTGGCAATTCCATGCTTCCACTATTTCCCCATCATTTTTGTTACTTTCTAGGACTCTCTGGGATTTTTTCTCACTTTTGTCACTTTATGGGTTTTTTATGACAGTTTAATGGCAGTTTTACAGCAGTTTTATGGCACTTTTCAGCACTTTCCTGGTGTTTAGCTGGCACGTTTTCATCTCCGCAGCCCCCAGGAAGCTACGGGGCACATGAGGCTTGAGAACAGCCCAGAACCGTCCTGTTCAACTTCTGAAAAATAATGGGAAATGGCAAAAACAGTGGGAAAGTTGGTAAGTTTCCATATCACACGAATGTCAGCAAATGCCCTGCTTTTGATGGAAGCAACACTTGCTGAAATGTATTGTTTCAGAGCTAATGATAAGATCTAAAAGGGAGGGGAAGCCACACGGGGATGGGCAGTTTAAATGGAGCTGCTGTTTGGTGCGCTGGATCTCTCATGAAGCAAGAGCTCCAGTAAGCAGGGCTGGTCTTAACACAAGGCAACCTCTTTGGGACCTGCTATTTTAACCATTTCTGGGGGCCGCAGAGTGGTCACCAATTTTCTTTAAGGCAGTGTTCAGGGCCCCCACTCCCTCCCAGTGGGGCCCCAAATACAACCGACTCTAGGGCCCCATGGACAGTGTCCCAAAGAATCAGGGCCATAGGGGCAGGGGGTGGGACTACCAGGGGCACTGCATTTTATCTTTGTCCTGGTCCCCGCAAATTCTAAGGCCAGCCCTGCCAGCAAGAGTATATAGGGTCCTACCCCTCACTCAGGGGAAGTATAGTTCATGAGAGCATGGTCTGTGTCAGGACATGGGTCTTGGACACTTGTCCTTCGGGTTTCTGGAGCAGTGGCTGGGCCTGCTGCATAAAAGAGATGTGCGAATGCGGTTCTGAAGTTCGGACCGAACTCGGTCCATTCGGATGACCTAACCCAAACCCAAACTCGAACCGACTGAACCGAACCTGATACTGAAATCTGAAATAGTCACAGTTCGGTCGGTTCGGATCGTGTTCGGATGGTTTGGGCAGGATAAATGTGACCAGTGAGTGACCAATTGACCACTGCCTGACCCAGGGAATGGTGGTCATCTGAGGAGCAGACTTCCAGGCACCTGGGGTGGAGAGGCTTGGAGTAGCAGCCAGCCTGCCCAATCACTATCCCTTTTCTCCTCAGACCACTGGCTTGCCAGGCTGCAATTGGCCACGAGCTAGACTGCACGGAGCCAATAGGGCTTGCAGTGAGGCGGGCACAGCAAGTAACAAAACTCATTGCCCTCCCCCCTTCCCAACACCTTCTGAGCTAGTCACTGTTCCTGAACAGCAGGTGTTTTCAGAAGGCTCCCTCTCTCAGCAGTTTGTTCTCCTCTGTCCATTGCTATCCTCTTCCTATTTCACCCATCCAACCCATTTACCTCCATATTATCATTTATTGAGATTATATTAGATAGATTTAGGCATTGTTTTTATTTTTACCCCTCCCTGTGTTCTTCCTCCCCCTTCCATTGAATCCTTTCCCTCCCCCTCTATATATTCCATCCCTGATTCCCTTCCCCTGTTTTTGGATTTATTTAGAGTAGGATTGTTAGATTGATTTAGGTTTCATTTCAGTTTTGTACCCCTCCCTGTGTTATTTGTGTCCCCCCCCATTCCTGTGTAATATTGTATAGATAGATAGATATTAGATATAGTTGCTACTATAGATAGATAGGAGTTAGCTTAGTATAGACATAGATAGAGATAGTGTTAGTTCAGTTTTGATAGTGTGTGTTTGTAGGACTAGGCCTTTAAATATAATATTTAGTTACATAGATTTTAGAATAGTTAATTAGAGTTAGTGTAGATATATTAGAGAAAAAATAATAATATAATAAACATTATATTAATTTAGATTATATATATAATCTTTGTGTGCTGCTGTGCATTCTTTGACTTGGAAGACATGGAGAAGGGAAGGAGAGGCCGAGGTGGTAGGGGTAGGGGGCCATGCCAGCAGAGTAGCAGTAGGCAGCAGCCCGAGCACATCACCATGCCCCAAACTCCTCAGGCCTGCTTTAGGGAAGCAACAGGCTTCAGCAGCTCAGCGTTACCTCCTGACAGTGCCCTCCACTGCCACTCAGGGCACTGGAAGGCCTGCAGGACATGAGTCTGCAGCTGTCTCTGTTGCTGCTGGTGCTGGAGCAGGTGCTGCTTCCAATATTCCTCCAGGGCCACCAATGTCCCCCATTGTCGAGGCAATTCCCATAAGTCCAGAGCTGTTGGATCCCACCCTGGCTGCTAGAGGCAGGGCCCGATCCACGGGCAATAGCAGTAGGGAGAGGAGTAGCAGCAGCAGCAGTAGCAGCTGTAGAGGGGGGCACAGGGAGAGTGCCAGCAGCATGGCAGGCAGTCACACCTCAGGGTCCCAGTAACCTCCTTTGTGGGACATCATAGTAATTGAAGACAGTGAGGCAGAGCTTGACACTAGTGCTGCAAAGGAGATGTCTGGATCTGAGGTGATGGCTGTCCCTCCTCCCAGAGCTGTGTCATCGTCGCCAACAAGTTCTGCCCCTCCCAGCAGTGCTGGCAGCAGTGCGTCACCCGGGACTGGCCAGAAGGCAGGAGGGGGGAAAAACCCTCTGTCTGGGAACATTTTAAGCTGGTGTGGGCAGATGATCCCAGGGAGGTGCAGTGCACTTTGTGCAATAAGCTGGTGAAGCGTGGGCAGGTGTTCGCCAACTTTGGGACAACTACCATGGCCAGGCACCTGAAATCATGCCACAGTGCTCTGCTGCTAAGCAGGAAGGCAGGGGAAGTGGATACCAGCGGGTTCCCGACTGCAGCGGCCAGTCTCCCGGCTCCTTCAGCGGGCACGCGTCCTGCACCAACTGCTGCCTCTAGCAGCAGGAGCAGTATTCCTGCTAGGGGGGCAGAACAGCAGCAGGAGCCTCACCAGCAGAGTCAGCCCACCATGGAGGAGCTGAGGTGGGGGCAGCTGCCAAGGCCATCGGCAGTTGGAGGGCGGTGTAGCTTTCAAGAGAAAGCCAGGTGACTGTTGGCTGAAATGATTGCCCTGGATGGGCAGCCCTTCTCAATTTTAGAGGACATGGGTTTCCAGTGGCTGATTGGGTTCCTGGCCCCCAACTTTACACTGCTGTCCTGCACCACCCTCAGTCAGAATGCTGTGTCAGAGCTGTACAGGGCTTTTAAGGAGCGGGTGAGGGAAGAGCTGGGGGGGCCACCGTACACTTTACAACAGACCTGTGGTCAAGTAGGAATGCACAGCATGCCTACCTGGCAGTGACTGCACACTGGTGGCAGGACCCAGAGGCAGCACTTGGCAGTGGCAGGAGGGGTCCTGAAGCAGGGTATAGGTGGGCCCTGTTTCAGGCACAAGTAATGGACAGCCCCCACACCTCAAGGAACATTGAGGCAGCCCTGACCACCATGGTGAGGGAGTGGCTCACGCCAGGCG